>JAOVYX010000560.1:0-13525 GCA_035668315.1 Drosera spatulata
AAGGACGGCCCCCTTGGTCTCCCCTATAAATACATCATCACTCCCCACATTTTGATCATCTTGTGTATTTGTCCAAGTGTTGGTGGGTTTTGTGCTTATTTTGGGGTATTTGAACCATCAAATCATCCTCAAAAAAGGGAGGAGAAGATCACGGAAGATTGAAGATCATTCATCATCATCTTATCTAAGGGAGATCATCCTTGGTTTATCTTTTCCCTTGGTGCTTTAGAGACTTAAACGATTATGCCTTGTATGCACATCAAGGGTTTGATGATTTGCCTTTGCCTTTGAATCATGAGGTAAACCCTCGATTAGGGTTGCGATGTAGTTTGAATAGTGTTATGATCATCAAGTGTTTTTGGTTGTGTGTTGGTTGTTGAACTTAGTGCCTCGTTTAGAAATGGGCAGTGGGTCTGTTCGGTCGGACCGTGAGCCGGACCACTTAGGATCGTTACTGTAGCGGTCCGATCCTTGAATCGGCCCACCTATATCCGGGCCGGTCCGGTCCGGGCGTAAACAAGGGGAGGAGAAGGACCGGCTCGGCCCCAAGGCCCTTAACCGGCTGAACCGAGCATTCAAATTTTTTTGTGTCCGGTCCGGTCCAGACACTTAAGGCCCATCGGTTATTTTTTTGTGTCTTTTAATTTTTTTAAATTCAAAAAAATATCCGTTGAGAATTCAAATTCTTAAGTACTTTAAGTATATTACAAAAAATAGCCGTTAAGTTGAATTTCACAATATGAAAAAAAAAATTCTTTTTATAGCCGTTCAGAGTTTATACTCATGCGGGTTAGGAGTTTACAAGTATGTGTTATACTTTTTAGGCCGGTCACAATTTATACTCATGTAGGTCAGGAGTTTACAATCATTTGTTACAATTTTTTAATCAATTCTTCAAATTATTCTAATCCACTGCTATCGGATCCAGTTTCTATTAAATTGTTGACTCGGTCGTTTTACATGATCCACTGCTTAAAACAACGCACATCTCCAAGCTATTTGACGACAATCTACTTTTTCTCTCGTCTAAAACTCGTCCACCTGCAGAAAAAGCCGATTCGGAAGTTATTGTGGACACTGGAGAGGTTAGTAGATCACGAGTCATAACAGAAAGAAAGGGATAATACAGTTGTTGATTTTTTCATCATTTAAAACATCTAATTTATCTATCTCTTCAGAAGTAGTATAAATAGTTAATATGTTACACGATAAATATTGTGAGGGTTTGTTATTAATAGTTGCGGTCATGTTGAAAGCTCTACTGCCACTTATTCCACTAGCAATATCAAAAAATACACTTTTTCCTTTAACTCTAGTTGTCTGTGATGTTGTTGGTACATTGACATTAGACAAATTAACACTATGCTTTTAAACATATTCTGAAAATGAATTATTCAAAGAAGTACTAATAAAATTCTCATCATAATTTACTCTAATATTATTAATAAGATATAAGAGTCCGCTCAATTTTATCCTAGGGTCCATTATAGTGGCAAAGCAATATAAAAGTGGAATTTTTCCAAAATATTTTACAAATTTTTGTCTCCATGTTTAAACAAATGGTAGTAAATAAATTTTTTGTTCTATAATCGACAAAAAGTTCAGAAATCTCATAAAGATTTGTGATTACTGAATTCGACGTAACATAGTAACTTTCCGAAAATAAATTTATAATTTCATTAAAATTTTCTAATAATCCAACAAGCACCACCAAAGTAGTCCACTCTTCTTCCGAAATCTCGTTATGTTCCATATGTTTACCGATAAAACGTGAGAAAGAAATTTTGTATTGTAAAACAAGTTGACACATTTCATAAGTAGAATTCCACCTATGTTGTACATTTAAAATCATCGATTTATAAGACATGTGAAGTTATTTACAAATTTCTTTAAAAGATTGTTTTCGTGCATCGCTATTTTTTAAGAAAACAATGGTATCTCTAACTTTAGAAATCGTTTCTTCACAACCTTTTAAACCATCTTATATAATTAAATTAATAATGTGAGCATTACATTTTACATGAACTAATTGTCCGTTTAAAGTAGGACAAATTTCTGATTTTAAACTTCTAACGGCGACATCATTAGAAGTAGCATTATCTAAACTAATAGAAAAAACCTTATGTGTTATACAAAACTCATCAAGAACACTCAATATAATACATTGGCGACCATACGAGGATGTTCAAAAAATCGAAAAGCAAGAATTTATTTTTGTAAAATCCAATTATTATCAATGTAACCAAAAGTGAGACAAATATAGCTTAAACCGGTAAGAGAAGTCTAAACATCGCTTGTAAGAGCGATGCTAGAATTAGTTGAAAGTTGTGAAATCAATTTTTGTTTTTCTTCTTCTATTCTTTTAAAACAATCTCGTTTAAAAGTAGCACGAGAATAAAAATATGCAGCCGGATTAAGAGATTGTGTGACATATTCTCTTAATTTTTCATGTTCAACGATGATAAAAGCCGATTCGGTGCAAATTATATACTCAACTAATTTTCTACAATGTTTCTCATTGGTATACGAAAAATTAGAAGGCGTATCATCACCCGCAAATTGTATTTGAGCTTGTCGACTTTCCTTAGCGTCTTACTTTTCAAGACAGTGTCGAACATGTCTACCAAAAGTACCAGTGCCGCCATTTTTTACGGTAAGCGAACCCCGTAGGATGAGCACACAACTAGCAAAATACTTGTCGCTGTCCATTCACTTCTCAAACCTCACAATATTCCCACACCCAAGTGGTCTTTTGCCATTCACCACGCACCGAGGATATCGTTGGTCCGGCCGCATCGGAAGGTGTATCGGGCATATCATCCTTGGACTTATCAAGCTCGTTCCTTTGATCGCGCTCAGGATAGTCCTCGGCTATATATGACGAGTCGACCTCCGACGTTCTTGGATGTTTCCTCGATTGAGAATTCAAACCAGAATACATTATATCAAATTGCTATGTAAGCAAATAAGTTAGAAATGAATGGTATGGAAGATTAGAAATGAAGAATGATATGATAGTAGAAATTGTTGTGAAAATTATGAAGAATTCAATGGGTATTTATAGCGATGAAAAATTATCCGAATGTCCAAAATACCCTTGAATATAGCCGTTTATAGCCGTTACATGAGGGTACTTTTGTAAAAATTTTAAATTTTAAATTGATTTTTCTAATGTGATAGTTATTAGCATTGAAAATGAAAAAAAAAAAAAAAACGGTTGGGGAAAGAAGGAGCCATTGGGATTTTGTGTTGCATAGGGTGTACTTTGTGTTGTAGCCAGCTTTTGTGTTATTGTCGGATGGGCTAAAATGGGCCTTTGGATTGAGTGGGAAGGAAAAGAATTGGGCCATAAAAGAAAATGGGCCCATGATTTGGGCTAGAAGGGAAAGGGGAAGAGATTAGGGAAGGGGATGGGAAAGAGGCTTTGGGTTTGGGTTTACTTAGGGCCTGGGATGGGAAACGGTTCAAGGACTGGTTCCGTCCGTGGTCCTTCTATTCCTAAGCCTGGCCCTGACCGAGTATATTGGTCCGGTCCTGACCAGACCTGCCACGTAACCACTCAGGCTGGGCCGGTTTAAGGCCCATCAGGGCCGGTCCGAGCCGATTTTACGGGCCAACCGGATCGTTGTCCATCTCTAGCCTCGTTTGATTGATTATCTTGCGTTGATCTTGTTGTTTGCATCGGTTTCGAGAGGATAGGTGTAGACGTAATATAGGAAACCCTCAACTAGAGTTGAGCGCAAGGTCGAAAGATCACTTGCACGACTCTCGTAGCCATTTTATGGGAACCATCGTGCGCAATGCTCACTAGTTGTATTAACCTCTCGTAGAGATGCGTTGAGGTTACGCCTAACAAGATTTACCTTAGATCTCGAGAGGGACTAAGATATAGCTCAGGGATTCTCGACTAACAACCTAAACATCTAAAGAACAATTAGATTAGAGTAAACGGAATGATCACACACCAGGATAACGAAGTCACGATCCTGTCCTCAGTTTCATATCACTCAGCATTTAGCTTAGCGCATAGATTAGTTTATCATTTCCTTAGCTTCATTAGCTTAAGTCCATATTCGATTACTTTAGTTTGACCCATTTAAGACTACATTCGTCTATCGCTAGAGGCCTAGTTCCTCCTGGGACAATACTCTTATTCTCCTCTTATTACTTGATAAGCGATAGGTGCACTTGTGTATTACGAATTAATAAATGCTAAACACTTCACATGAAAATTAATGCATAATATTAACAAAATTTACCTGCAGAATGCAAATCCTAGTGCAATTGAAATGGCCATCTCTTTTCAATCATCTTCGAATAATCTCTCTAATAGCGATAGTCTTTCTTAATAGCTTCTTTAGCTCTATATAAGGCTTCATAAAGGAAGCCCATGGTTGTTTTTTCATCTCCATCATCCAACCGAAGCACCTTGACAAGTGGTTCTTGAACTTTGCAAATTTTAGCTGGTTTATTCCAAAACTCGCTGCTCTCTATAATCTTCTTTGCTTTCTTTACACTAGGAAATTTTGAGTATCTCTGTTGATTCCATTCTTTAGAGCTAAACATATTTGTTAAAGCATTCTTATAATTCACTATGCTTTCCAAGGTGATGAAATTAGTTGCAAAACGTGTTACTGCAAGACGCAGTAGCTCTCTACCATCAGTGAATCGCCTCACGAAGTCAACAACCCAACCATGGTTATAAATGAAGCTTGTTATTTATTTTGCCTCATCTAACACTTTCTCTTCTTTTTCTTTCCTATGTCTTCCAAAATCAAATCTATGCAATGAGCAGTACATCCAGTCCAATACAAATTATGTCTTTTTTCCATAAGCAGTTTACCTCCAGGTTTCATGACGGGTTACCTACTTCCTCAACCACCTTACCCAAAAGGTGGAAAATAATATTGTCCAGTCCTACTAATCACATCAATTGCATCAATGGATTTGAGAAAGACTGTTTTGTTATTATTATGAATTAAAAATTTAATAATATGCTTCCTAGTAGGTCCAGTCCATCCTTCACACATAATTATTGCGCCCCTTTCCTTCAATCCATTTTTTCAATGCATCATACTCTTTAGGTAAAATAAATCTCATTTATTTCTTATAGAGTTGAAAGTTTTACTCCTTTCCCAACCTCTCTAGCTACATCGAACATTGGCTCAAACCAAGGGTTGTTGACCGCGATCGAAGGTTGACGAGCAAAAATTACCCATTGGTTAATAGTAACACCTATTTTTTCTCTCAAACCTTTTAATAGATTTGTAACTAATTTCATTTGCTTAGGAGCTTTAACTCTATGGGAATGAACATCTATTGAAGCTACTCTTACTTCAGGTATAGATTGGTCGATATACTAATTTCAGCGAGATTCCCGCATACTTACTGCTCGTTTTGGTGCCCGAGGCGTTCCACTGCCGCTTGCTCCTTTATACATGGATCTTTGCCTTTCTTCAAATTTTTGATGCTCATACATACTCTCCCTCTGTGCCATTTCTGTTTCCTCATCACCATCACTTGAAATATTTTATGGATTATAATCACTAGAGCCACGTTGGGTGGCCCTAATGATTTCTGCGACTTCTTTAGTAGCCTTGTTCTTCTCCACTTTCTTAGATTTAAGGTCTAGAAGAACCTTCCTAATCTCCTCCCGAATCTCGGTAGTTATATCTCGACAAGGAGTAATATGGCCTTTAACATGAGCCAAATGTTCCTTCGATCTCGTTGTGCCACTAGTAACCTCCCTTCCGCATAATTTACTAATTAATTTATGTCTGCTATTTGGTTTTGGAATTGCGAATTCCCACCAGATATCATCACTAGGAGCTTCACGTTATCCATCGGGATCTAATTGTTCTCATCCACGAGGCATTTGAATTGTTTAAAGTTTAGAATAGTGTTTGAAGTGGGTGAGACTCTTTCGTTTTTTCTGGGATGAAGGACATGACAATTCAGATTGCCAGAATAAGGAAAAAAGGATCAAAGATGCTATCGTATATAAAAGAGAAAACTAGTGGAGGACAAAAAGGACCAAAGATGCTGCTGCCATTAAAAAAAAGGACCAAAGATGTAGCCTTTCAAAAAACAAAAGAACCAAAGATGCTTACATGTAGCTTAAAAAAAGAGGAAAATGATGGGGGACATGATAGAACCCGTCTCAAGGTACTACAAATTGAAATATCCGTACTATTTCACAACACAATTTTAATAAAAATATAAAAGTGATGAGTACGAGTCGATTCCACAGAGAACGACCTTTTCAGATTTTGTGAATTAAATGACTGATCTATCAATTTTCTAAAAAATTAGAGAGGGTTTTGTTGGAGTAAAGAACAGAAATAGAAAAGATAATTTAACTAAAGAATTTTTTTTGTTTAAAAGTGTTCTTATCAAAGTTGATAAAATGTATAGCAATTCTAATTTTCACTTTTCATGGATTTAATCATCGACTAGTATTTTCATCTCATATTCTTCTATGGTAGGTGTTTTAATTAAGTACGACAAAAAGAGAGTTGTCGAAGTGAACTATTGGTTACCATCAAGTATGCCATAACCAAACTAACATAATCACTCTATGTCAAAATGAGAATATAACATAAACTAAATATGTCACATTATGAATATTTCTCTAACACCTCATGACATTGACCTAACACAGATTAGCTTCATATCATGCTCTCATTCATAAGATCATAGATTAACCAAAAGAGAATGACATTAACCTATAAATTTGCTACTAATATCAACAAATGAGAATGACTTGGCTGCATATATACTCCTCCTATGTACTAAGGTGATCAATCGTAATACATACATTAAGTAATTGAGGATAAATCAACACATAAACATGATATCATAAGTTTGAACATGAAATTATTGAGTTCAGGAATCATATCTCATAAAATCCATGAAAGAGCTCAAATTATTATGCCATACTAAGTCTTACGCTACCATACCTATGAATAGAATTAACAAATTCAACAAACAATCAGGAAAAATCATCACTACACAATTAAGAAAAGAGTATAAACCAAATGATCAATGACAATTGATCTACAAATAACCGATTACAATCTCGCAATGATTTATAATCCAACAGAGCATAGATCGAAACCACCTGTGATAAACCTCTCGTCAAAGGCGTCAAGAGAAGATCAAATATTGCAATGTCAACCTCTTCTCTGATGAAAAACTCTGATAAAATGATCCCCCTATTTGAATTTAGCTTTGGCTATATATAGAAAATGCAAAACAACTGAAATCCTACTAAAATGGAAAATTAGATTGTGAAGTTTTTTGAAGGGTGCTCGGCCCTTGTGGGTGGGACACGACCCGTGCTGAGGCACACGGCCCATGCTTTTCACTCTGTACACCATGCTTAGGGCATTATCAAAATCCATGTTGCACTCCCCGTGCTTAACATGCATGGTCTTTAAAACATACGCACTTCGTCTTTAAAGCTCCAATAAATCATAAACACGTCTCCACTCCTCCAAGATCAACCAGAAACTTCAAAAAATCAGCTACAAATCTCCTTCCAAGCAGCTCATGATCAGAAACACTTCGGATTCTTCGCTCTTATAAAAAAACCAAGAACTAAAGTGACTCAAAATAAGACTAAAATTGACACGAGCAAGTAACTATGATTAAGAAAGTGATGTACGTTTACACACGCATCAAGCTCCCCCAAACCAAACATTTGCTTGGCCTTAAGGAAATGAAAACACACAAGATGAAACAAGAACAAAATAAAATGAGAAACTCGAAACAACTAAATAAACAAGTGTCATGTCACATATTTCTGCAAGCCATTTCATCATTCCTTCTCGCCACACTACATGCAATTATCCTAGTATGTTTAGACAATCTCCAAACAAGACACTACTCACCGGATCATATCAACACTCTCATATCATGTGCAACGATAAAAGTTCAACTCAAATAAGACAACTAGTTGTAAACTTTCACATATTAACCATCTTCTTACCCGAACTAAGTATACATCACATCTCATTTCATTCTCATTTCATTTTTAGGCCAGGACCAAAGAAAATAAACAACATAAATGAAAGGAGGTCAGCTATTTGGTTTGTGGAGTTAAGGTATAAGGATAGGAATATGGTATGAGTCGAAGACAATCAATCGATACATCCATCCCTTAAGGCATTGTGCCTTTACAAAAATACTAAACGTATCAAACCAAATATACAACATCCCAAAGTCACCTTTTACCAGGATAGGTGACCCCTTAAGATAACAATACGAACTTTCTTTTTCCTTTTTTTTTTTGAATTCATAATAATAACAAAAACGATACAGTCCTAGCACATTCTGTGCCATATTACAACATAAAAAGCTAACCATCCCATACAAAAAATATCCCAACTTCGTTGTCTCGACTCGTATACGTAATAAGGTTCAAAAGGGTTCTTTGGTGGAGTTTTCGTGGCATTGTGAAATATAGAATTACTCCAATGAGAAGTAGAAGCATGCATACTTTGCGAGACAGCTTGTGTGGGAGGGACACGGCCCGTGCTCATCACCCTGTACACCGTGCTCAGGGCATTGTGAGACTCCACGTTGCACACCCCGTGCTTAATATGCACGGTCCATGCCTGACACAAAACATGTGCGCTTTGTCTTTAAAGCTCTAAGAAATGATAAACATGTCTCAACTCCTCCAAGATCAACCAGAAACTTTAGGAAACCAGCTACAAATCTCCTTCCAAGCAGCTCATGATCAGAAACACTTCGGACTCTTCACTCCAGTAAGTAAAACAAGAAATACAGCTGCATCAAAGCTCTAAATATAGTAAAAGGAACTAAAATGACTCAAACTAAGACTAAAATCGACACAAACAAGTAACTATGATTAAGAAAACAATGTATGTTTACACACACTTCAGGAATCCATCATGAAAAGTTGAATGTTTGCTTGCAGTGCCAGTATGAAAAAGATAGATTATTTTTTTTGTTGGGAACATATAGAATCTATTATCCTTAAAGTAAAGGGATACCGATCATTTTGTAACATAAAAAGACCGGGATATGGATACGTAACAGTGTGTATCGAGGATACATATGTGAATTTTAATATCCATGATTTATCCGCATGTATCCGTATCCGCCCTTCAAAAATAGGTTACGTAACCGTGGATACATTACGTAACCATGGAATTTTAAAACCATGGTGAAGGCATCTTTATGCTCTCTTAATGGTTTTTTTTTTTTTTTTTGTTTTTCAAAAAGAAATTAAATAACACTCACGTATGTGGTTTGATGTTTAGCAACAACAGTGGTACAATAGGATGAGCTCTAAGTTGATTACTTCTCTCATAATTGATCGTGTACGTGACAACGGAGGTATTAATCCGATCGATATTATGAAGCATTTCAAGGCGGATTATGGTTTAAATGTAACATACAAGAGGGCTTAGAAGGGGCTTGAGAAAGCAAAGGGCATGAAACATGGCGACTTTATCCTATCTTTTTGCACGCTGAAGCCTTATATCGATTCCGTCTTGTGCACCAATCCAGGGAGTCACATTGCCTTGGATATTGATCCTGATTCGAGAAGGTTCTCCATGATGTTCTTCTCATTCAGTGCTTTAATGGTCGGTTTTCATCATTGTATACCAATGCTTTTCTGGATGGGAGATTTTTGAAGGGAAGAACAAAGGTGTTATACTTTCGACGATAGCAAAAGATGGCGATCAAGGTAACCATTGTGTATAGTTAATTGGTCGCGCAGTTAAATTAGAAATCTCATAATACATATAGAGTCGCACTCTTTACAAGGAATAACGCACTGTTGTCATGTACTCCCTCCGTCCATGAAAATTACAACACTTATTTTATTTGGATGTCCCACAAAAATTACAACGTTTCCTAATTTGGTAAGGAATAACTTCAAATCAACTATTGTACACCCACTAACTCCTCTCACAAATGCTATAGTAAATCATACTTTTAATATTATTCAATACAAATTCAACACACACATAACGGGTCAAATCGTTGCAATTTTCGCGGGATGGGGGAAGTAATAGATTACATCGATACTAACAGATTTTCTTTGTTTTAAATTTTTAGGTCTTTTCCCATTGGCTTTTACTATTGTCCACTCAAAGACATAGGAAAATCGGCTATGGTTTTTGAGTGAGTTAAGGGAGATTATCCCAAACGATCGTCATATTAGCTTTGTATCGGACTGGAATCTTGGATTATTGGATGCATTGCCAAAGGTATTCCCATATGACATAAGCATGGCTTTAAAAATCTGCGGTTATGTAACATATCCACGGTTATGTAACCTATTTTTGAAGGACGGATACAGATACATACGGATAAATCTTGGATATTAAAATTCACATATGTATCCCCATTGCACACCGTTATGTATCCGTATCCCTTTATTTTAAGGATAATAGATTCTTTTTGTTCCCCAACAAACCTAAATTATGTAACTTTTTCTTAATTTCACTCCAAGCAAGCATTCGGCTTTTCATGATGGTGTCCTAATGTGTATGTAAACATCCATAGTTTTCTTAGTCATATTACCTGTTTGTGTATTTTGAGTCATTTTAGTTCCTTTTACTTTTTAGAGCATCGATGCAGTCGTATTTCTTGTTTTTCTTGCAGGAGTGAAGAGTCAGAAGTGTTCTACTTGGAAGGAGATTTATACCTAGTTTTATGAAGTTTCTGGTCGATCTTGGAGGACTTGAGACGTGTTTATCATTTGTTAGAGCTTTAAAGACCAAGTGCGCATGTTTTGTGTCTAGCACGGACCGTGCATATTAAGCACGGAGCGTGCAATGTGGAGTCTCGTAATGCCTTGAGCATGGTGTACAGAGTGAAGAGCACGGACCGTGCGGGTGGGGCACGGTCCGTGCGCCCTTCAAAAAACTACCAAATCTTATCTTTCTATTTTAGTGGGATTTCGCTTGTTTTGTATTTTCTACATATACCCACTGCTAAATTCGAATTGGGGGACAATTTTATCAGAGTTTTATATCCGATACTGCAATATTTGGTCTTTTCTTGAGGCATTTGACAAAAGGTTTATCACAGGTGGTTTCGATCTATGCTCTATTGGATCATCAATCATTGCGGGATTCTAATCCTTTTTGGTTTATACTCTTTCCTTAGTTGTGTAGTGATGATTTATTTCTGATTGTTTATTGAATTTGTCATTTTTATTCATAGTTATGATAGCGTAAGGCTTAGTATGGCATACAAATTTGAGCCCTTTCATGGATTTTATGAGATGTGATTCATGACCTCAATAATTTCATGTTCACACTTATGGTATCATGTGTATGTGTGGATTTATCCTTAATTACTTATTCTATGTATTACGATTGATCATCGTAATACATAGGAGGAGTATGAATAGAGTCAAGCGATTCTGTTTTGGTTGATATTAGTACCAAATTTATAGGTTAATGTCATTCTCTTTTGATTAAGCTATGATTATATGAATGTGAGCATTATATTGTGCTAATCTGTGTTAAGTCAATGTCATGAGGTGTTAGAGAAATATTCATACTATGACATATTTAGTCTATGTTATATTCTCGTTTTGACATAGAGTAATTATGTTAGTTTGGTTATGGCATGCTTTATGGTAACCAATAGTTCACTTCGATAACTCTCTATTTTGTCGTTCTTAATTAAAACAACTACCATAGATGAACATGAGATGAAAATGGTAGTCGATGATTAGATCCATGAAGAGTAAAAATACAACTACTATATATTTTATCAATTTTTATAAGAACTCTTTTAAACAAAAAAAAACTTTAGTTAAATTGTCTTTTCTATTTCTATTCTTTTCTCCAACAAAACCCTCCCTAATTTTACAAAAAATTGATAGATCAACAATTTAATCACAAAATCAGAAAAAATCGTTCTCTGTGGGATCGACTCGTGCTCATCATTTCTACATTTTTATTAAAATTGTGTTGCATGAAGTAGTACGGATATTTCTATAATACCCCAAGAAAATGCTTAAATGGTTTGATTGTACTACCTATACCAACAAGGTGCATCTTCCTTTTCGACCGAGCCCATCACTTTAGAACTCTGTAGTTAAGCGTGCTTAACGTGGAGTAATGCTGGGATGAGTGACCTCCTGGGAAGTTTTTCAAGGTGTACGCGAGTGAGGTCAAAGCGCACTGAAAGGACTAGTGTTGGTCTGTGGGGCTAGTTGTCAACTTGACGAGCGGTTCTTGGTGACGACCCGGTAGCAAGGATTTGGTCGGGGCGTTACAATTTCAATTTGTGGGATCGAGTCAAGCAAGCGATCTCTAGACCTTGTGTTCAACTCTAAGTGAGGGTTGCCTATGTCACGTCTACACCTATCCTCTCGGAATCGATGCAAACAACAAGATCAATGCAAGGTGATCAATCAAGCGAGGCACTAAGTTCAACTACCAACACACAACCAAAAACAATTTACGAACAACTAAATTAATGCTTGGAGATGATCATAACACTATCTAAACTACATCACAACCCTAATCGAGGGTTTACCTCATGATTCGATCTACAAACAAGCCATAATCATCTAAGTCTCTAAAGCACCAAGGGAAAAACTAAACCAAGGATGATCTCCCTTAGATAAGATGATGATGAATAATCTTCAGTCTTCCTTAATCTTCTTCTTCCTTCTTTGAGGATGATTTGTTGATTGGAATGTACCAAAACAAGCACAAAACCCATTGACACTTAGACAAATACACGAGATGATCAAAATGTGAAGAGTGGTGATGTATTTATTGGGGAGACCAAAGGGGCCGCCTTTGGCTGGGAGCCAGCGCCCCCTACAGCGTGTGTTTCTGCTTGTGTGGCCTTTTGGGCCACCTCGTCAAGGCCCATTTCGGCCGGGACCCGATCGTCGTCCAGTTCAACCCCTTTTATGTCCGTTTGATCTCGTTTGACCTCCATTTGTGACGTTCTTGGGCTTGTTTTGCTCCCCTTACAAAAACACACATGAAAATGTATGAATCAACTCCAGGAAAGATATAAAAAACAATTTAAATTCATAATTAGCCCAAAGATGCATAAAAAACCGAGAAAGAAATAAGGTCGAATGTGCACTTTTAGGCTCTGAGCAACTCCCCTAAGCTTGAGTTGTTGCTTGTCCTCAAGCAATGAAAATGAGTTGAAACAAAAACAAGAACGCCATAACATGCAAGTGCCAAAATTCAAGATATTAACACACCAATTCATCATCCCCCTGCGACCACTTGCATGATCACATCCTAATGTCACCACACCGTTTCCAAGGCAAGACATATTTCTTACCATCCCACATGATCGTAAGGATCTGATAGAACCCATCGTAAGGTGCTACAAATTGAATTATCTGTACTACTTCATACTATATAATTTTAAAGTATAATGTAGAAGTGATGAGCACGAGTCTTTCCCATAGAGAATGGCCTTTTCACATTTTGTGAATGAAATTGTCGATCTAATATTTTTCTGTAATTTTTTGTGTGTGTGTGTGTTGGGTGGG
>JAOVYX010000561.1:0-42146 GCA_035668315.1 Drosera spatulata
TATTATCGTATTTATTATTTGAAATATTTTTCAGGAGATTGGTTTGAAGAGAAAGGCGACGGAGTTTGAGCTCTTCGCGGAGACCCATAAGAAGCCGGGTACTCCAAGCGTTGTGGAGGCTATACTAGCGGGAAAATCAATAGCTGACATTCCCATGGCCGACAAGATGGCTACCCGTTTTCGGGTAAGAATTTTGAAACCATTTATTTCATTAATTGTTACCTTTTAATTATGTTCATTTATTTCTTTTCTAACTCGTTAACATGAAATTCGCATGATTTATTTTTGAAGCGATTCGCTCAACATCCAGAGTCATAGGCCGATACGTCTATGGATCCAGAGGCCTCCCAGCAGCAGCTTGCAACAGCCGCTTCCCACACATATATCGAGGTCGCTGCCATTCAGTTCTACCCGAAGAACCAGCTGTCTGCAATCTCCAGGTCACAGTCATAGTCTGTTCGTGACTCAGGAGTATCTTTGGAGGAGTATCAGACGTTGTAGCAGTAGGTTCTCACCCAACAGCAGGCCATAAAACGGATGCAGGCTCAGATTGCTTTTTTGATGAGACGCTGATCCCAATTCCACCTGCCAGACAGAGGCTGACGTTGATACGCCTAGATTCCCTCCGGATCCAGACGATGATTCCTTCCCTCCGAAACAGCGACATCCCAGGTTAGCCGGACATTAACATATGTAGCTTTGTAATGCAATAATGTAATGTAACTTTGGAATGTAATTTTCTATTATATATGATTTTGGTCGTAAATTTTTACAGATTTTATTCGTGACATTATAATTTTTAAATAGATATTTTAGTGAGTTTTTATAATTATTATTTATTTTTTTTAAAAAAATTTACATTCTGTAACGGATTCCGTCGCAGAATAGAATAAAGTTATATCATTATACTAATATCTACGACGGATTCCGTCGCAACTTTTAATGAAAAATACGACGGCTTCCGTCGCAAAAAATATTTTAATATATAATTATATAATTATATTAAAAAAATTAATTTAATGATAATTTAATTATTACTACGACGGATTCCGTCGCAGAATAAAATAATTTTTAAAAATTATACTTTTCGACGGAAAAAGTCAATCCGTCGCATATTATTGGTTTTGCGACGTCATTGATGACGACGGAATATGTCGTCGCACATCCCGTCGCAATTAAGCTCTGCGACAGTATTTTTTTTTTTTTTGCGACGGATTAATTCCGTCGCAAACTGATGCAGTTTTTTGTAGTGGTATTATTCTTTGTATGAGAGAAAAAGAGTATAAAACAAAGGGTCTATTTGATAAGATGGGTGTTTAGTTAAAAATCTAGACATATCGAATAAATCAAAATTTGATTACTTATAAGCATTTATTTGCAACACAATCTTAATTTGGATAGGTTGGGGCTACAAACACAATTTTAATTATTGACACCTCTATTTTTCATACCTTACTCCATGGTTTAATATGATTGTAGATGGGTTTCAATACTATTAATAAATCATACAAGGAAACCCCCGTCAATATTCATTAAAATAATACATTTATTTATTTATTATTATTCTCTTTTTGAAATCTAGTGTAAAAATAACAAACGAATTGTTACATGCGGCTATCGGTGCTTGATAGACTTGGCTCCATATATATTGCAATTTGATTATTCCCACTACTGTTACAAAATAAATAATGAAATTCGATTAGTTATAAACATGTATTTGAAGCACAACCTTTAAATAAATAGAGACCACAGTAGTTATGATATGAACATGTAACACGTATTTTATTTTTGACACGTGTGAAATTTTTTCTATTCTCCAATTGTTTAATTTTGGCGGTGCTCATGGATCACAATAGCAATAGATCGATAATTAAGGTGTAATAAATTAAAACATCAAATCCCCTTTTGTAATAACAAATAAAATAAAAAATAAAGGAATATCGGAGAAAAACAAACCATTTGGTTAAAGATATAAGTCAATTAGCACTGCACATGTTACGGCTAGTTACGTCGTTGAGTGTCATCTATGTGAGGATGCGATTTCAGTTTTTTCCCGTCAATTCTCAATGCATATACTGATGATATGACTAATGAAATATATACTAGTACAATAAGACTTAAATAAAATATGTCCAAAAGAATAAAATATGTCCAAATGTTGTTAAGGTCACAATGGTTGACCCATTTAGATATAAAATGGGATGCCGGACTAGATGTGATGTGATGGGGCACATCCGCACTTGGAAGTCTCGCCGTCTCTGTTCAAGCTCTACCCACATCGGCCACTCTGAACAATACAAGCGAAGCAGTAGCAAATAAAATGAGAAACAAACGGTCGTTACTACTTATACTTTTCTCGGCCTTTTGGTTAAGATTATGTGTAGTATCTGTTCTCAAGGGAGTTGGATCCTTTGCAATGGAGGTCAAACGGTCTTTCTATTATTAAAACCACCACACGTGTTCTTTTCCTTGTGTCTTTTTTGCATGGTGGTGACATCGCGTTCCTTATTCTCAAAAAATAAACTTTTAAAAAAAATTAATAAAAATAATTCACCTAATAAATCTAAACTATTGGATTGATGATCCAGCGGTCTAGATGGTTCAACCGCACAAGTGCTATTTGATCAAACAGCAGTTCGCAGCTGGCTGTCTGGGCCTTCAAGCGTCGCCGATCTGTGGCACAATAGCTTGGGCCTGGCGCACCCCTCCAATCATCAGTCCAAATTTGACTTCGGCCCAATTGGCACAAAAGCCCAATTCGGTGCACAGTGGGCATGTCGCGCGTTTTCTATTCTCTTTGTTATAAAAAATAATATTCTTGCACCGGTTGTTATGATTCTGTATTATATTTATGTGTTAAAATCATATCGTTTTATTTTGATTGTGATTTTTATAATATATATTAAACAAATTATGTCTATTTGTACGCTCCATGGATTATATGAGTTTTTAATATGAAGTTTATACATTGAATCATGTGTTGATTTTTCAATATGTTTACATGGATTGCGTATATTATATCCTTCTCAGACCCTGTCAATTGAAGGGATTATCTATCTTGTTGTTGTTATTACGTGTTGAATTATGAGATTGGCTTCGATTCTACAATAAGATCGTCATTCTGGTTTTCATCTTTTACAAAATGAATAAGCTGTTGTAAACAAGAAAAAAAAATGACGTGTCGTCATCCCGCATATAATTAGATCACTTTGTATATTTATATATATAATAGATTTTTTTAAAATGATTTTTCTTTTGTTAACGATGTAAAAAATAAATAAAGGACATGTCACTTTCTCACAACACACTTTGTGTATTTCAGTAGATTATTGTGTCCCCTTCAAAGTGTTTACTATGTTTCTTTATTAGGTTACGACCATGTGGTTGTATCATGGTACAATCAGATCTTCATTGAGTTTGCGAGGTAACATTTTTCTTTTGTTAAATAATGCCGGAAAACGTTTGATATTGGATTAAGCTGAATCGACTCTCCATCGAGTTATAAATCTTTACTAGGTCTACCATGACAGATGATATCCCTAGTGGGATGGACAATAGTTTGTTCCACAACTATCTTGTCATGAGCATTGGCATCATTGTAACCAAGCGTTGCTTTCTGTGCCCACGACTCATGACAGTGCAAATAGACATGGACACCATATGGGCACATTACAAATACACAGATCTTTTCCACTTAAGAAAACATGGTTCACAGCTTGACAGCCCCCACCACAAAAAAAAACCCACCCACAACACCAAACAGGGCTCCATTTTCTTTGCACAGACCCATAAACCCATTGAGGGGAGGGGTCAACCTGTCTGGTGACCAGGTATCAAATGTGCCTGCTGTCTTGGGTCCAGGAAACTTTCACCCCTAACCACCAGCCACCAACCTCACCCCGACCTCATTACTGTTGTGCTGTTATCCATTACTGTGTAAAACAGGTTGGTGGAAATTGATTTAGTATTGATAGTTTGTGTTGGAGCGCGTCATCTTTCAGTCGATGCAGGTTATGTCTATGAGTGTTACTCAATGACAAACAACTTTTTTCATAGTCATTTCTTCGATAATTCGACAGGGGTAATAGAGTTTCAATGTTGCAACATAAGATCATATATGTATCGTCTTTCTCGATTGTTATTCTTAACCAGATTATCTTGATTGTTACTACCTCCGTCTCATATTAATTGTAATATATATGTATATTGCACGCACGAATATAAGTCTCATTTTTATATCAAATCACGTTCAATCGTCCCGTAACATATATTAAGTTGAAGTATGTAACTTACATAACCATTGATATTTCACGATAAATTTATAAAAAAACAACGTTTGAACGTTGTTACATACATATTAAACTTTATATCAATATATATATAAAGTCTAAACGTTTCAATATTTTCGAAAATACTTTATATCAACATCCAAGAAACTATGTGTTGCAGGTTAAAAAAGCATAATGGAGGATTGAAGATGAGTGGAAGGGAAGGGAGACCTTTGCCAAGGGTCATCGAACCCAAACAAAAAAGTTGGGTCCCTCTTCATCAATTCTATCCACCCCAAATCTAGGGCAATCCAAGATCATGTAGATCTTCCCTTTAAATTGGTGATGAGCCCTTTGCCCAGATTGATGCTTTATCTTTTTTGAAATTTGGACCGGTTCTAAAATACAAGGGCTTGGATTTTCAGATAAATATGTAACAGGACAAGACTGAGGACGAAATACAAAATTATGTCGGTATGTTACTTTGCTTTGCAATGCAAATCCTGACGCAATTATCATCTTCTTTCCATTTACAAACTGAATTCATGAAACATTGGATCAACAAAGCGAACTACTACAACAGATCAGAACCATAACAACATTGGCTCACGAGTTTAGAAAACCAAACCAATCAATCTACTGTATATCAGATGAAACATCGGAATTAAATCTCGGACATTGAAAAGAAGCAAGAACAAACCGAGTGAACAAACTCCCCATCAGTTGTTGCTCGCGAAATGCATCAAGAACCATTAAGCACCTTCGCTGCTTCAATGGGTCTTCTTGTCAGTAGTAGGACTATTACAGGAACTGCTGTTAGAAAAGGAAGCGAAGGGCGCGTTTCTTAGGACGTCAGTTGGGGAGGATCCTGTCCGAGAGCTGCCGTCCCACCCTTCTCCCAAGAAGTTGAATGCAGGAGTGCTCTTGTAGGCTTCTCCAGAACCACCGGTATTGTTAAGGGCCTCGGCTAGAGGACCACCCATTGACTCCCGACTAGAAACGGGCACCCAGCTATTCTGCTTTGTCTCGAGGTCTCGAGAAAATCTCAGGGATGACATAGAAGTGCTTTGCTGATAGAGAGACGAGGATGATGATGATCTACTTAAGGGAACGGGGATAGACATCGAGAACTGAGTCCAGTCCGATCTCAGTTCCTCGGGCCATGCAAGAGATGAGTGATCAGGTTGGCCTTTTGGGAAATCATTCATGGAGTGGTTAAGTGAATGAACATGTAATGGAGCAACAGTATAATCCATTATGGTATTCGACTGTTTGTGCCAACTCCTGCAAAGCGATTCATATCAACTGGATGTGATCAAGCATCACGATGAAGGAATCCGAATCTCATGTACTATGCCTTACTGGACTATTGACTTTAACAAAGGTAAAGGTGAAGCAATGAAGCCAATCATAATACAAAGAAATCATGTAATGCATTACCTCTGAGCATTAGGGAGGACACTTGATCCGCTGCCACCGCCCGACACCAATGGTGACAACGAAGGAGGCGTTGGCACCACCTTGGTGTTGGCGGGTCCAGAGGTAGCATGGCCTGTTTGGCCTTCCACAGGCTTTCTTGAACGATGGCGGCCTCTGTTTACGTGCCTCTCACAATACTTCTTGTCGGGGACAGCGTCTCTTGAGCACCGCCATTTCTTTCCATCGGTTCTACGACATCTCCCAGGTTCAGGATCCGAGCTGCCTGAGAATCCTAGATGGAAAGGGCCCCACCCATCTACATTGGAAAAAAAAAAAGAAGAGATTGTGGCACCAATGTTATCAGAAAATACTATTGGCAAACACTTGTAAGATGTAAATCCAAGCGATTCTCGCTAGCATTCTGCATTGAACCATGTCCCACTCGAGCCAAAATTCGTAAGTGCACCTTAAAGTAAGGGATCCCATTCAATCATGTACCACATTCATCAAAACTCTCAAGGAAAGCATCAAGGTAGCTCAAAGCAGTAGTAACAGTAATTTTATCTAGCTTTTCATGGTTCCGTGTATTAGGACACCGCGAGAACCTTACATGGATGTGAAGGCAACGAAGAGCCGGGGAATCTACAGAAGCCCGATGAAGCCAGAGCTTTCTGAAGAGGAATCAACAAATTAGTCGGGACGGGCACATTTGCAACCAAGTACTTGTAGATAAAAGCTTGATGTTCCAACTCAATCCATTGAGCTGGAGTAAAAGGTCCCTTGATCCCATGGAATGACCAGTTCATGCTTCCATTGACATAACCTGAAATGAAGATTTTGTTTAAATGAAGAAACTACTAGGAGTAAGATAAATGCACAACCAGAGCTTTCGCAACATTTATTTACGTTATTTTTGAATGGAATATAACAAAAGCAAATCAACCTTGTCTTGACAAGACAGACAACTAAATTTCCCTGTAGGAGACAATAATGAAACAACCTTCTACCTGTACTGAGGGTATAATCAATCACCAGTTTTTCGCTAACCGAATCAATCTCAAATTAGAAGGGTTTTTTTTGTTTGACAATAACTGTAACAGATCCATATCATATCTCCATATTACAAAACATCACAAATCTTGGTAGTTCCAAAAAATTATACTCCGACTGAAACATTGGATTCATAGCTAGATTCACTATTTTCATCATTCACACAAAGGGACTATAATTTTGAAATATATATTTGGATTATCAAGGTTAAAATTTTCTTTCAGCTTTTCTATTTTCAAATCTCTACAGCCAAACAAGACACAAATACAGGACTAAAATACAAAATCACATAAATAGCAAAAGTATAATCTTTCACACCCTCATGGACTGACCTGTATTTTTGGAGGAATTAGTTGAATACTGATGATCAAAACAAGACAGAGAAGCGGGCAACATCTCTTGCACACATCTGTTTCCACTACTCTCTTTACTACCCAGAAAGCTGACACCTTGTTTTGGTGAAGAAAAGCTCAACATCACCCCCTCTGACTCTGAACCAACACCACAACTAGATCTCAATCCAAGACTGCCCTTTTGGTTCACACCCATTGACATTGAGATCCCCAAACCCTCATCTTCAACACCAACACCAGATCCATTGTTCTTGGACTTGACTGGTTCATGCCCAAAACCTGAAAGTCCATGTTCTTGAGTCTCAATCAGACCCATCTATGCCCACAAGCCAAAGATCCAATTTTGAGGATAAAATTGAAGTTTTGGTGAGGAATCTGAGGTGGGTTTCATGTGATGGGGGCAAGACAATGCTTGAAGTTGAGGAGAAGAGGAGAGAGGAAGCTTGAGTTGAGCATTTCGGGTAGTGTTTTTTTTTTTTTTTTTTTTGGTGAAAAAGCAATGATTTTTTTTTGTGGGGGATGATAAGAGAGGATGATGGGAAGTGAAAATGGGAATTGGTGTGACGAGAGGAGAGGTGGATAGATAGAGTTGAGAGTGAGGACAAGACAAAAATTACCAAAACCCAAGAAGGGTCTAGCTAATTGGCTGTGCTGTGTGTAGAGTAAAATGTGGGTAATGTGTTCTGTTGCTTTAAAGATGAACGTTACAGCTTGCTTCATCATCACAAGGATTGCATTGTGTATATATGGACTGATGATGATAGTAATTTGTTCTAAAGAGTATTCACATAAGAGCTAGTTTAAATATTTGTCTAGTACAGAGTGAAACCAATCGACTACATATTCTTGTTCCAACTCATTGACAAGATTCGATCATATTAAGAAATATATTAATGAAATTAGTATTAATTAGGAATTTGATAAGATTGATTTTTCGATATTGTATTTGAGCAGATCACATGTTCAACAAATGAAAAATTTCTATCTTATGACCACGTTGAACAATGTTACTTAAACTAAATCGATGAATCAAGATAGATCTATGAAATATATTTTCTCTATCTCATTTAAATTATAACGATTTGTCTCAACATGATAATTTATATATGTGTTAAATTAATAAGAAGTGATAATTTTATCTTTATGAGTGTGTGACATAAAAAAATGAGAAAAAAAAGAATAAGAAATTATGACGAGTGAGTTGATATGATATAAAGTATAGATATTTAGGTTTTTTATATAAAAAAAATTAATAAATATAAAAATATTTTAATTTAAATGGGGACATAAAAAATAAGTGTTTGTCAATTTGAATGACACAGATGAAGTAACATCTCAGCATTTCTCCATATTGGTCAAATTTTATTTCAACCTATATCAAATGCCAGACATCATAATTTATCTGAGATAGAAGGAACATCACATTGAAAACAACGTTACCAACACATGTAGTGAAATACTCCGTCCGTCTCATAATAAATACAACACTTATTTTTTTTGATGTCCCATAATAATTGTAATATTATCTCATTTGGAAATTTTTTTCTTTAAAAATACTCTCTCTGTCCTATATTATAGACTGTATTTTTTTATTCAGGTCATCCAAAATGTAATAAACATATCATATCTAATAATATTTTCACATAAAAAATATTAAAATAAATTAACATCAGTTACAGTACATCCATCACTTTCTTCCTCTTCCTTTTTTATTCAATCTCCTAAACGCCACTTTATCATTAAAAAAATTATTCTTTTTTAATCAAATTTCATGAAAATTCAACACATGCATAAATCCGTATGTCAGGTCAAAGTGTTTGTTATATTTTAAGACATAGATAATATCAAATCATCAATATCTTTTATTTTATATCACATCATTTTATTTCATATCATTTCTTGTTTTATTTTTTCTCTCTTCTTTACTCTCACGTGATCAAAAAAAATAATTTAATTTTAATACACAAAAATCAATACACATATAAATTGTTTTAAAAATTCAATTGTTATGTTTTGTTACGAAACGGAAACCATTGGTTGGCAAACGGAAACCTAACCCCGGCAGCAACCTCAACCAAATTCCCATCCGCCACTGCCAAACACCACCACCAAACAATGCCCCAATTCTCCTCCTCACATCACTCTCCTCCATTTTTCCTCATCAATGGAGGAATCAGTGAGACTCCTTCATCTCACCCTCAATCGTCACCAATTCCTCCTCTTCCCCAAACCCCTCTTCTCCCCTCGCCTCCTCAAAACCCCACCTCGCAGATTCCGCATTTCCTTCAAATCAAACCCTAGAAACCCTAATCGATTTATCACCTCTATTACATCGCCCCCAATTCACCGAACCCGAATCAACCAAAACCATAAACCCAACATCTGGGGTTCCAATCGGGTCAATTTGGGATCCAATGTGTGGTGTAATGATGGGGGGTCGATTGATTGGTACGAGACAGATCGTGGAAACGAGAGGGGTAGTGTGGTGGAGAAGGAGAGGAAAGGGGATGAGAGGGATGTGATGGTGGTGGTGTTGGGGTGGTTGGCGGCGACGCCGAGGCATCTGATGAAGTACGCGGAGATTTATGTGGGGAGAGGATGCGGATCGGTGACGTTCGCGGTGGCGGTGTCGAATGTGTTGTGGTTTGATCTCGGGAGAGGGATCGAGGAGCGGGTGGAGGAGTTGGTGAGGAGATTGGTGGATTGGTTGGAAGAGGAGAATGTGGGGAGGGGAAGGGAGAGGTGCTTGGTGTTTCATACGTTTAGTAACACGGGTTGGCTCGTGTAGGTTCTCGATCGTCTTGACTTGGTTTTAGGGTATTGGATTGATTCGTTTAGTTGTTTATTGTTCCTAGGATTGCTGCATTATGTGTGAATTTGATGCTATATCTTGTGGAATTGTGTGGTCTGGTTTCATAGAAGTATTAGTCTGCGGTTGATTAGCAGATAAGAATCTATAATAGTGTCTAATATGAGCGAATCGGAAACTTATACATTCAGGGCATAGTTGCATATTGCTTTGCATTGAGCATGGGTATGCTATGTGGAAGGTTAGCTGCGGTAGAAGACGCTTGCACTCTTTATCCTTGCGTTATACATTTTGCTGTGATGTTCCTAGTGCATAGGATGCAACTAAGATTCCTCAACTCAATTGCTGGTAACTCAATTACTAATAATTTGCCCGGGGGCAGGCCAGCAGCATGACCCTGTGTGCGCTTCAATTTGAGACTTGTTAGTTTTCCTTGTTAATCTATTGCCCTCTTTTTTCTTTGATTCGCAGATACGGTAGTATTCTTAGTCGTTTGCAGAGTAGACCAGAGATTTTAGACAAGATCAAAGGATGCATTGTTGACTCAGGAGCAGCGCCAGAATTGAGCCCTCAGGTTGTTTCTTTTGCTAATTTGTGCGAGTTGCTGCATCGATATATTAGGTAGATTGTGTGTTTGTTTGTGAACATGATGGGATGGTGACATCCAGGAAGCCATTCAGATGTTTGCAGAGTAAGGCATGATGGAAATGAATGAGTCATTGCCTTCACCTTTTCAGTCATTGTCCTGTGAACTTTTTTATCATTTTATTTTATTTTATTTTTGTCTCACAATGCAATGACAGCACCAAAACATCATATAAGGCAATCTAATCCTGTCTGAAATTATCACTGGATAATTGACCTTGAGAGCAATAACTCATTCAAATCTTATTCCTGAAACATACACACCCTTATTGGTCCTTTGTGATTGGGAAAACCCAACATGGCTGTGATGATGAAAATCATTTCTCGATACTGAGATTCCTGGACGGATCTAATGCAAGTATACATTGAAGTATGCTGCCATGTGATGACAGCAATTTGTGCGTGTCTGAGCCATATATGTTTGGGTTTTCCTTGTGTTTTTATCTCTGCTTGTGTTTCTTCTTTTTGCTGCTCTGTGGCTGTCTGAAACTGTCAATGTTGTTGCCCTTGGGTGGCTCGGAGTTCACTAACAACCTTTATGACGTAATTTTTGCTATGATTTTAACTTTGTTCTACATGACCCTGGATCTACTGAATTCTTTGCCAGATAATGACATTCGGTTATGCTCTTTCTCTATTTGATTTTTCTGCTTTGGACGAGATGTTGACTATGAGATGTGCTTGCAACTGTTGAAGGTTTGGGCAGCTGGTTTTGCTGCTGCAATGTTGAAGAAACGCAGTCCAGCTGTACATTCTTCAGCCGAGGCAGGAGAGCTAAGTATTGGGACAATGTTGAAGGCACAGGAAGATGAGAAATCAATTATTGAGATTTTTCTTCTCTTTATTTTGGAGTCGATATTCTCATTTCTTCTCCAATTGCCCGATATCAACCGGTGAGTCTTGCTGCGCTCTTGCGTGCAATGCACATCCGAGATAGTAAAGATACAATAAAATATCGTATCCCTGTAAAGATAAGTTTTAGCGAGTTTTCTGTGAAGACGAATTTTCTGTGATGGGGTTTTTTGTGTAATGAGGCACTGTTCTTTGTTTTACAGGAGATTATCAAAGGTTCTATTTGTTCTCTCCGAAAGCCAGCCTTCTTGCCCGCAGCTTTACCTGTATAGCACAGGCGACAAGGTCATACCGTTTCAATCAGTAGAGTCATTCATCGAGGAGCAGAGGAGGATCGGCAAAGAGGTGCAGTCCTTCAACTTCGTATCGTCCCCCCACATAGATCATTACAGAAGATTCCCGGATCTCTATACTTCCAAGGTCATCAATTTTCTTAACCATTGTTTAAACGCCGCTAAGCAGAGATGAAATGCTGCAACGAAACGATGTGATGAAAGAGTCAGAAAGGTGATAGCATTTTCACAGTTCCACAGAATTCTTTGTATTCTAAATCATCCTCAATGCGAAGCCATGATTGTTGTACAATAAACCATGATGTCTCTTCCTTATTTTCATGTACAGTTTAGTAAAATCAACTGAAGAATTCAACACCCACAAGATTCCAGTATAAGGTCAAAGAATTATTCCATCCATTCTATTTTCACGGTCAAACAAAAATATAACATATATATATTTTATATTATTTTATACGTATGAATATAAATTTCGTTTTTATATCAAATTACGTCTGATCGTCCCGTAATATATATTAGGTTGAAATACGTAATTTACATAATCATTGATTTTTCACGATAAATTTATAAGAAATTACGTTTGTTCGTCGTTATATGTGTATCAAATCTTGCATCGACACGTGTGTTAGGTCAAATTGTTCCATTCTTTTCGAGACGAAGGGAGTATTAACATGTAATCAATTAACTCGACACGCAGTTTTATGTGTTTTGAATTTCTACGAAATTTGATGAAAAAGAATATCTTTTAGAGATTGGGATTTATTGTAACGATTGTGAGAAAAGATAGTGAGTGTATTGTACCACAATATGATTGATTTGATTTTTTTAAATAAAAAATTAGAAAAAAAATAGATTGCAAGTAAATTGAAACAGTCCAAAAAATTAATATATATATATTATGAGACGAAAGGAATATGATTTTTTGGATATTTTTATCTTGTGATTATAGAGAAATTGTTTCTTTATATTCTCCAAGTCAGAATTAAAATCTTTGTTCTCGAAATAATGTTCATTTTCAGATCGAGTTGGAAACACGAAGAAAGAAACATAATTCTCACATCATCTGTTTGGTTCATTCATAAGACTTTGTTCACTCGGGATTGACCATGACCAAACACAGTAGCAGAGAGACCAGAGTGGACACCTTTGGAAAATGCACAAAGACGCAACGACATGTCCAAATTCACAATATATATCGAACAAAATTCCAAAGCCAAGAAATCATGAATCTACCACTCTACGAAGTCTAACCAAAACCAAACCTACCCACAACTCCTAGCTACAAAACCACACTACACACCTATCAAAGGCACACGATCAATTAATCATCAAAACCAACAACGCCTTAAAAATAATCGAATCCCATCAAAATCCAAGACAAACAATAAATGGGTGCAATCGAAGAAGACAATCAACAAACACGATTCGAACCCTTGCCCGGTCAGGTTCCGACGACGACAGCGGCGGCGCCGGATTCGTATGGAGCGGTGGTGCTCGGTGGGACCTTCGATCGCTTGCACGATGGCCACCGCCTCTTTCTCAAGGTTCGAGGGGTTTGTCTCTCTGCCGTTTTGACTCTATTATGTTTCTTGTTTGTTTGGGTTGATTGATAGAGATTAGAGATTGCGTGATGGGGTTTGCAGGCGGCGGCGGTGCTGGCGAAGGAGAGGATCGTCGTCGGGGTCTGCGATGGTTCCATGTTGAAGAACAAGCAGGTGAAACTTTTGTTATTCTGTGAGTAGGTTGTTACTATAAGGCAACAATATATATATATATATATGTGAACAATTTATAGCTTATCCATCGGTTGAACCTTTTGGTTGAAGATAAGGCTAGTTGATATATGTGTGTTACAATAGGCATTTGCTAGGGGCAATAGAGTCCGTTGATTCAGGCGAAAGAATGTAGATAGTAGCGAGGGGCGTGATTTCTTGTAATACTCCAAAGGTTTGGCTTTAAACAGTTTGATGAGACTATCATGCCAACAAGGTACACATCCGTTTTTGATAGTCCATCACTTTATAACTCCAATGTTAGGATAATGTTGGGATGAGTGATCGTTTTGGGAAGTTTCCTAGAGTGTGTGCGACTGAAGTCAAAACACACCAAAAGGACTAGCGATACCTTGTAGAACCAGTTCTGAGCCTGGAAAATGGTTCTTGGTAACGACCGAGTAATGAGAATTGGCCGGGGCGTTACATTTTTGTGCGTCTACTAGACTCCTGTGTCAAAGGTATTGTTTGTTTTGGCCTTGCGAAATTGAGTTTGGAGACTGATGATTCATCTTGGGGATTGCTGCAGTTTGCTGAACTAATACAGCCTATCGAGAAAAGAATGGAAAACGTTAAAGATTACATTAAGGTACTTACATGTGGTTTCCACGTTATTGATCTTGTCTCATATGGACTTAGATCGATCTTATAGGGTTTAATTGGCGTTGGCATGCTGATAGAAAGCTGATTATTTTGATCCGACTGCAAATTTTTCTAGCAGTCTATCAAACCGGAGCTCCTTGTGCATGTGGAACCCATTGTAGACCCTTATGGTCCCTCGATCGTCGATGAAAATTTGGAAGCCATTGTTGTCAGGTGCGTTGAACACTTGCATTCATGATTGACTATTCTGTGAACCTTGTAGATATCTAGTTTCTTATGATACGGTACCTCTGTTATTGGCCAGTTTCCCAATCTCAGGAAGATCATAATCATTCTTGAAATAAATTGTTCGCGTGTGCTATTACATACCTCGCTTTGAATGTTAATGTGTTCTTTTATGTCACAGCAAGGAGACTTTACCGGGCGGGTTGTCCGTCAACAGAAAGAGAGCTGAGAAAGGGCTATCGCAATTAAAGGTGTGTATATCAGTCCTAATTTCTCATCGTGTTCTTTTTAAAGTTCAACAAGCCGCATATCCTGGAGCTGTGCACCAGGAAAATCTTCTGGTATATGAATAGTTTGCAAAACCATCTTTTTAAAATATCCAGGTGTACACCAGTCCAGGATGTCTGGCGCTTTTCGGGCTCATTTTCAACTTCTTTTGTAAGATTCTCAGTTGTGCAAGTTCGTTATTCTTATGGTTCTATTTGCCTGTCCCTTGTCGTTTCCAGATTGAAGTCGTTGATTTAGTATCGGAAGGAATGAGTGGAGAAAAGTTGAGCTCGTCAACTCTAAGGCAGCGTGAGGCCGAGAAGAGCATCCAGTAAGGCCAGACCTGGAGTAAAATTCTTTCGCTTTTTGGTGCCATGCCGAGAAGAAAAATGAAAGAAGCTAAAGTGTTTTCTTCCATACACACGGAAATCATTCATACCAATTGTTTTCAAGTTCCTCTCCAGAGAATGAGATTGTAATATAAGTTCTGACTCAGGAAGTATCGTCTATGTTGGGATGATGTTTTGTTGCAAGCTCGAGTGTAATTATAATGATGTTTTGTTGCAAGCACGTACATGCCAAGATGCTCTGGAAAACATCTGCGGTTTGATTGCTCAGCAAAATGCTAAACATTCGAACGATAGTGGAATCCACAGGACAGCATGTTACAACCTTGTTCTGATTGTTTTTTGTCTCGCAAACTAGTATAGTTCAATAAGTTGAGGATGGCCGTTTTTCTGTAATTCTGAAGATCAAGGCTTGGAAGTACGAGAGGGTGGAAATACCACAGGCTCACATCACAGGCAAGCCAGCACAACGTTCTGTCATGCAATCTTCCGATGTCAAAGAGCAAATGACGACGACTCTGTATTCAACGTAATCATCACCGAGAGGAGCAAATAATCGAATCAAAAGCAACTTAACAAAAAAAAAAAGAAGAATTTATTAGAGGATATTGTGACAAAAGGTATGGTTGCATTCTTCAAATACAAGGAGTATGAATGTACAATGACGGAGAAGTGCTGTCACAGGTTGAAGCAGCTAGCAGAACTTGCTCCAATGAACTCATACAAACTCGATGCATTCGGGGTAGTTATGAGTCTACAAGGTTAAACCACGCTAAGCTGTTGCACGGCCGTCCAAGACTGGTTAGGAGCAAGCTGGACTTCTCCAATCTGCAGGACAATATACAATCACCGATGAGCAAAGGGAGATGATCTCTAGATTCGTAGTTGATGGTGCAAGTTCAGTTCTGTATTCTAAAGCAACATGGTCATCACCTTAGCATTTTCTACGCAGACAAAATCTCTATAGCAAGCTTCCATCTGCACATGAGGATTTCACAAGACTGTGTCTGACCAACTGCACAAGTAAGAACAAGCAGAATTCAGTCAGAAAAACTGCCGATTTAGGAGCGTAGCTGCAGAAATGTGATGAAGGAGAACCAGCCTTGCAGGTACATACTTTGAGTTCCTCAACAATATTTTGTCTCCCAAGCCGTTTTCTAGGTATATCTCATTCGGGGCACTAAGATAAATGCAATCCACAAACCCTGGGAAAGTCACTGCATCCCTACAATATAAAGGCTTGAGTTAGAAAACCAGAATCATACAAACGACATAAGAAGGAAATAAAATGAGAAAGTTAAGACTCAACCAGTTAAAGCAATCAATGTACGTTGAATACTGATAACCAATGTAGAGACTGCAATAGTTTTACACTTTACACTCCAGAATATTCCATTAGTGAAAGATCATTAGTATAAGCTATACCTTTCCTCTTTACCCTCCAGTGGATTTTTAGGATCGGGATCTTTATTCAACGTCTTGCAACCTTTCAACCCACTAACTGATGCCCCTGTCACAGAAGCCTGCATGATGACAGCGAAACGCATTGCAATGATTCATGGTTATATGTGATTGATACAATGGCACCATAGAATTGCAGTCTTGTACCAGATTTAGCGAGGTAATTAAGGTTCTAATCAGGGAAGTAGATACTGACTCGGAAATACGTATGCAAGGCAGTTGTAAAGGAAAATGGTTTCTCATCTGTATTTGTCACTCTCAGTTCTGTTGAAAGACTCTTTGAATCCAAGATAATCTGGTAACAGAAAGAGTGGAGCAAAACATAAATCAATTTCATAGCATCAAATAACAAATTAGTCAGAAAACCAAAAATAAAATAAATAAATAAATAAATAAAACCACGAGCAGCTGAAAGGTATGATGAATGGTTTGACAACCAGACCAACCTTGTACAGAGCTTGGAAGCTGAAATCCCACATCGAGCGGCTATATGGACCATCCTTTAACTCAAGGGTTACAACAGGTTTCTCACCCGCACTCTCAGAATCGACAACTGACCACTCGAGGTTCCTAGCAAACCCATGCTGCATAATACATGCTAGATGATTAATAGAGACAGCATGAAGCATGAAGAAAAAACCAGTCTCATCATCGAGAATAGACTCGATAATCGAACAACACTTCATTTCCTGTTTAAGTACAAGGGTAACCGAAAACATGAATGACTTCATTTCCTGTTTAAGTACAAGGGTAACCGAAAACATGAATGAGTACTACAAGGACACGGGCATGAGCATCCCAGTTAAATAACCGAAACTTAAAAAGGCACCAAATCTACAACAATCCTGGGATCATATTTTCCAAATACCTGTTGGATTGCCCCTGGTCCAAACTGAGGAAAACAATGGGGAATCCCGCCACTAATCACAACAAAAACCATATCAGCAACACAAGTTACATAGTCCAACATTGTAACTATCACCTAAATGTGGTTTATTGAGAGGAAATGACCAACCTGATGGGTTTCTGCCCATTAAAAACAGCAGCTGGCCTAACAAAAAGCAGATCCTTTCCACCGCGTATCTTCCATCACGTAATGCAAGGCCCGAACAAATATACATCTGCCTCACTGCAACACGAACATAGATAAACAAAAATGTGTTTTAACTCATGTAGGCAACTGAATTCGAAACACTACATGGTACAAAGCTTTTGATCAAGGGAAAATTAAGAACCTGCCATGGCATGTGGAAAGTGTAATCTTGGGCAAGTTGCCTAGACCTCAAGTGACCTTCACCACCTCACATGTAATAGTCGCTCTCTTCACACTCGCCATTCTCGAAACAGGAAACGATGATCTTTTCACCACACAGAAATATAATGTAAGCAGTAATCTACAACAAAAGACCAAATTCAAAGCCCCAAATAACTGAATTCACTTATGTCACATCACAAATAAAATCCCCCTTGTCATCCATCACACACTCAACTAATTATTTATATAAAAATAGTTACTCTGCATGATATCAGATCATAATAGTTTGAGTCTATTCCCATAGATCATGAGTTCAAAACCAACAATCCCAAAAATTATTTTGAGATACCCTTTGGACCCAATAACAACAACATATGTAATCCTATCAATTGACAGTTTCTGGTTCATACCCAAGAACAACATTCACAAATTCGAAACCGAAAGCGCTGATCAAGCCATGTAACTACAAATTGGTATTCGATTCCTGTCCTATATTATTCTGAGTTTGATCATTCACAATGCAGTAAAAAGCACAGAAAGGGAGACAGTGAGTGAGTTCACCCATTCGCAGGTCGAAGGTTGAGAGTTGGGAATGAAGCGGCGATGGAAACTGCGGCCACCATTTCCGGCTGAAATCGCCGGAAAATTGATCGAGATCGGCTGATGGGACGGCGGCGGCGGCGCACTGTGACAAAATGTTTGTTTCACATATGGGTCAAACAAATAGCATATGCTTTGAGAATTTGTCCCAATTGGACACTTTTGTTGTTTCAACTCGTGGATCACATGCCAGCACTCAGCATAGCCTTTCGTCCAATGAGATAACAAAAATCATCGTCATATCTAAAGAATTGGGTCGGTGACAAATAACTCTTCAACCAGCTATGTGATCGGAAGTTCGAAAGTTTCAATAGTTTCAGTGTGTATTGTAACAAGATAAGATTGACCTAAAGACACTACATGAGGAGTAACATTAGCAGAAGGGAAAGAGGTAGTCTAATGTGAATGTCACAATTTCCATGTATTATTATCAATAGTGTTTACAGTTGACAATTTCCCAAATGAAAAGCCCAGAAAACAACTCCGAAGTTCAAAACAGACACTTCCCTTGATGAATTAATCAAAGGAATGGAGTCAAAGCACAAGTTAAAACAATGATAGTCTAGCATGTAGGAAGATCCTTGGGAGGAGGCAGCACACTTAGATGAGACGAAGGTCCGTCTTCCACGACGAAAGCAGTCTTCAGCCCCCAACCTGTGTGCAGCTCCAGATGACAATGCATGAACCACACGCCTACGTTCAGACGAGGAATGTCAGTGACAGTCGTTTTTTAAAACCCTACATTTTGTCTGTTGATATAGGATATCTATTAACATGACTTAAGTTTGTTTGATGAAATAATAATGGATAACTAGGAGGGATGATAAATGATGATGGAAAAGTGAATGTCAATTAACATTCCTCGGTGCAGTTACCTGGATTGTCAGCTTTGAAGCGTATAGCAGTCCACCCGCCGGTAGGAACCCCGACTGTGTTCCTCTCTGGCGGATCAATGAGATTATACTTTGCAGGATCCTTGGCTGGATCAAAGTTCCCGACCCCAGTCCCCACGACGAAGAAGTTGTACCCATGAAGATGGAACGGGTGTGACTCCACGCTCAATAAGTTTGTATCCTGTAACACAAGCTCCACCGTCGTGTTAAACTTAAGCTTGCTCACTCGTGTCCCCTGCTTCATCTTCAGGTTCATTGTCAATGGCGCCCCTGTGTAGTTAAACGGCTTTGGAGGGCGGTCAGGGAAGTCTGTGGTGAAAACACCTTTGATTCCGTGGTAGTGTGCTTGGAGCAAAGCGGTTTGTGGCATGACGAAGGATATGTTGTTGAGGGATGCAGCTAGGCGGGTCCCGTTGACGCAGGTGGGACACGGGTTGAGGCCCAAACCGATTGTGTAGAAGAGGCGGCGGTCTACTTTCAATGGTACGTTGGCGGGAAATTGTGGGGTGTTGAGGCTTTTGAGGTTGCTGTTGTAGTTGAGGACGAATGCGGAGTCGTTTTGGGCAGGGAGGTGGTTGGGGAGCGTGGGGACGATCATGGTGGAGACGTTCTTGTATTGGAGGATGGCAGTGGCGGTCTTGTTGTCGACTGCGATGGGGGCATCCATGAAGGTTCTGGTGGCCAAGAAGTAGCGGCCTGGTGGCTGGTTCGCGTGGACTAGGACATTGGTGGTCTGACCGGGGCCTATGAGGATCGCGTTGGTCGAGTAGGGTTTCACATAGACTGCATCAATTTCGACGACTGTCATGTTGTGGTTGGAAATGGCAAGGAAAAGCTCGTCGTTGAGTGCAGCGTTGACGATCCTTAGGAGATACGTCTTCCCTTGTTCTACCTCCAATGCATATGTGTCTGTAACATGAGATTTGTTTGTTAAGTATATATCTGATGCAATGACTTGACGAAATGGGAAACGATGATAGTCTAGATTGTTCTTACGTTTCTCTGAGCAGGGGAAAAGCGGCCCTGGTTTGCCATTGATCGTGTGGGCATCGGACATGTTCGGAGGCAGTCCCATGTCGTTGCCTTGCTTGACTACCTTCTCGACATCAGCGTGCCACCACTCTCCTGTGTAAACAATGACTCTTAGTATCAAAAAACTAAGACTACTTGTGGTTAAAAGGACGAAAGTTCCTTGCATTGAAGGACTCGCCTAGAACCAAGTTAGCCTCCAAATCCGGCTGCGGAAAAGGGTATGGAGTTCCCTGCGTTGGCATGATAACAATCGCTCCATATACAGTTACCCTTAGCCAGAGAATATGCGCATGCCACCATAGGGTTCCTCTTTGCCCTGTGACATTGAAGCCGTAGACATAGCTCTTGCCGGTCTGGATTGGACATTGTGTTATATAAGCCGGTCCGTCTGCCCAACCATTTCGATACTGCTTTAACCCGTGCCTGTGATCAATCCCCCAAAAGAATTAAGCAAAAGGATTAATTCTCTCTCCAGTCCTAGTATCTTAGTTAATTCGTGTTCGTATCCTTACCAGTGAATCGAGATATTATAGTGCACATTGTTGGTGACATTGATTAAAACTCTGTCACCCTCTCTAACATATATCGTTGGCCCCGGAAATTGCCCGTTTACTGTTACTATTGGTTTCGTGTGACAGAGCCTGCTCACGTTCTTCAGTTGAACCTGGCAATGCAACATAGGAGAATCATGGACGGAAGTTTCAAACGAATGATGCGTGTGCAAAGGAAGAGCCGATGAACGAGCAATCAAAACAAGTACATTGGCCGCATTTATGTGCAAATTTACTTGGCATTGAACATTGGTTTTCACATATACAGCAAACTCACATTGAATTGGTACTTCTTAATAGCAGCTTCGCCTGGGAGGAAGCAGAACACCAGGAATCCTAAAGCAAAGGCGGTATATGCAGCATGGCTCGAGCTTCCAGTGCGAGCCATTCTCATCACAGTGGTGACTCCCGCTTGTATTTGTTGTGAGCTCCCTGGCTTTATGATCATAAAGAGAGCAAGCAAAATGCAAGTACTGTTGTGTTTCTATGTTTGCCAATGTATTATATACTGGTGTAGGTAGAAGAACTGTCATCGACAGGATAGCCATATAGATCTTGAATGAGAAGAGCTGGACGCGTGGTAGGTTATGCATTGCTGTTTACTCCCCTAGGAAGCTCAAAAGCTTAAGCAACTGAAACCGATAACGACTATCAAGGGTAATGCACTCATAACTAGGACTCCGAGGAAGCGGTTTTCTTGCGCCTTTTTGGGGAATATGCAAATCTTAGCTTAAAGTTAATGCATGCAAAGAGTAACCAAACCAAACTATAGTTGGTGTTGATAGCTTGTCCAAGTTCTGTTTGATTATCTGCTTTCCCGTTAAGGGAAAGTATTTGCTGTTGAAAAATACATTGTCAAAGTCCCTATATGGATTTGTAGCTTGGTATTGAAAGTGCCTCTTGACCATCTACTTTTTTCTACTTTTGGATAACAAATCTTGTAATGTTCGTTTTTGTTGTTTAAATCTTGTAATGTACTAATTGTTTGGTAATTGTTGTAGAAACTGGAATGTGGATAGAACAGGATCTTATCAGATTAACTGAAGTGGTGGTTATGTGATTAGAGCATCAGTTGTCAACGGGTAATGCAATCGAAACCTGCAGCAACAATTTGACTGGCGTATGTACGAGGGTGATCTTAGGAAGCTGTTAGCTGATTTCCTATTGTTCCATTTTTCGCGACCCATTGAGCATTATGTGGGGTAATTTGAGGATTCATATCCGATGTTAGTTTCATCTGACCAGCCCTAAAGCATCGGTTTCAGGTTAGTTGGCGCGTGAGCTTTCACCACCAGCAGCTGAATTTCTACAGTTACCACATCAGGAAGTCAGCTCTCTTGCTTGTCATAACTTTGCACCAAAACCAAAGAGAAAGGCAAATCGAAATCGATTTCAGAACACATGGCACCATGCCAATATAGATGCATATCAAGACTGTTTTGAGCAAACAAACACATTCAAAGAACTGTGAATAAAATCATGTTGTTCCATGAGTATTAAAAAATTTGTGGTAATGAACATTTGAAAATGAAAAAAAAAAAGAAAAAAAGAAACTACACAAGGATGCAAAGAGGTTCTATACTCGGATGTGACTTCCTGTATTACAAATAGCATGTTACTGACCAATCACGACGGGAATTGCTACAACTTCTGGAATGAAGAAAGCTCTACACTGAAAACAATTTCCAACAACAGAACTCAGTGGCCGTGGTACCAAGCTGTCATGATTTGGTAAAATGACAATAGACGTAGTCGCGCTGGCAGTCATTTCCTAAAATGTTGATGTTGTCTTGAGTATGCAGAGTTTTAAGGAGCATCAGGCACACAAACGAACAACACAGGACGGTTTTGGCAGGGTCGCGGGCTTGACACATATCGCAGGCGCGACGTTTATAGTGTTACGGGCGCGACGGCCATTAGAGCTGTTTTATATTCTGTTTTATTTGCGGACCCTATAAATAACTTGTTTTAGGGTTCTGTTCGATGACGACGATTATAGAGCGACAAAGGACGATTGTCTGGCAATTCCTAGAGGTTCTTGAGTGCACACAAAGTGAGATTGAACAATCAGGTTTAGGATACGCTGTAAGCGCTGTTCGATAGTGGATTTCCGTTCTCCGTGGGTTTTTTCTTCCCCTTGAGGGTTTTTCTCACGTAAATCTGGTGTTATTTATTTTCTCGCTGAGTTCGTTTGATTGCTGATTTATTATTTCTTGTTGTTCTGTGTTTGTCTCGGATTGTTATTCGTAACAAGTGGTATCAGAGCAATGTTGACAGGATTCAGAATTTTGGATCTAGGGCTTTAGATTCAATTTTTCTGATCAGAGTTTCTAGTTGGTTTGAAAGATTTCAAAAGTTAGAATCTTTGTTGTGTTGTTCCTGCTGTTGAGACAATGGTGAATACGACTAAGTTCAAGATTGAGCTTTTGGATGGGAAAAATAATTTCAGTATCTGGCAAAGTATGATCAAGGATATTCTTGTGCAGTAAGGACTGTTTAAGACTCTGAGAGGAATCAAACCGGCAGATATGAAACAGGATGACTGGAAAGAACTGAAAGCAAAGGTAGTAGCTACCATCAGATTGAGTTTGACGCCATAGGTGAAGTATCAGGTTCTGAACGAGGTCTCACCGACGAAGATGTGGGAGAAGTTAGAATTTGTTTACATGCCCAAGTCATTATCAAATAAGCTTTATTTGAAGGCAGATCTGTTTGACCTCAAGATGAAGGAGGGGTCAGATATTAGAGTTGAAGAGGAGGATTAGGCATTGATCTTGTTCAAATCACTTCCTAGTTCCTATCCTACATTGAAGACCACTTTACTTGTAGGTAAAGACATGTTAAGTATGAAAGAGGTGACATCACCTATTCTTGATGTGAGTAAGTTGAATCCTTCAGGTTCCAACAATTCTGGGGAGGGATATGCTGCTAAGTCAGAGAACAGAAGTAGAGGTCATCAAAGGAACAAGGGTAGCAGAGGAAAATTCAGATCGAAATCACGAGGTCCTCGTGACTTGTCCCAGGTGGAGTACTATAAGTGTCATGAGAAGGGACATATGAAAGCTCAGTGTCCTCAGAATAAAAGCAGGTCGTCCGAGAAATCATCCAGTTCTGCAAGTATAGTAGAGAATGTGGACAACAGCGATAGTGATCTCTGCGTGGCTTCAGGAGTTGTCGAGTCCCACAGTTTAGCTTTGGCAGCTCGAGGTAATACTTTGTTAAATGAGTGGATTATGGATTCCGGATGCTCATTTCATATGTACCGCGTGAGAGAGTGGTTTGATACATTGACGTCATCCTGCGGTTTAATGGGCAATGACGCGGTGTGCAGAATTGCTGGGATTGGAACTATTAAGATCAAAATATTTGATGGGGGTAGTCAGAACATTAGGAGATGTACGATATGTCCCAGATTTTAGGAAAAATCTGATATCAGTCGACACTCTAAACTCAGCTGGTTGTGGGGTATCAGTAAAAAATGGCATCATGAGGGTGTCAAAGAGATCGCTGGTGGTTATGAAGGCAAAGAAAACAGGGAACTTGTACAGATTAATTGGGAGCATAATTTTGGGTGGAGCTGCAACAACTTCAGGTTCAGATTCAGCTAGTGATGATACCAAGTTTTGGCATATGCGGATAGGGCATTTAAGTGAAGGTGATATGGGACATCTTCACAAGAGAAATTTACTGAAAGGGGTGAAATCATGTGAGCTAGAATTCTGTAAATTTTGTGTTCTTGGGAAGTAACGTCGTGTGAGCTTCAAGACAACATCTCATTCTAGCAAGGAGCTATGAGATTATGTACATTCCGATGTCTGGAGACCTATCAAGGACACATCAATAGGTGGAGCACAATACTTTGTGAGCTTCATTGATAACTACTCTATAAGAGTTTGGGTATATTTCATGAAGCAGAAGTCAGAGGTGTTCAGCATCTTCAAACAATGGAAGGCACGAGTTGAGACTCAGTCAGGAAAGAAGTTGAAGTATCTCAAATCTGATAATGGCACAAAGTATACAGAAGGTCAGTTTATTCAGTTCTGGAAAGATGAGGGCATCATCAGGCACTTCAGGGTTAGAGGTACGCTAGAGTCAAATGGAGTAGCTGAAAGGATGAACAAGATTTTACTGGAGAGAGCTAGATACATAAGGTTGAATGCAGGTTTGCTTAAGAATTTTTGGGCAGAGGTTGTTAACACAGCTTGTTATCTCATCAACAGAAGTCCATCTCCAGCCATTGATCATCTCATTTCAGAAAAGGTATGGTCTGGAAAACCTATTGATTATTCTATTTTGAGTGTTTTTGGATGTCCTGTCTATGTTCACATGCAGAGTTTTGAGATATCTAAGATATATGCTAGATCAAAACAATGCATCTTTCTTGGATATGAGGATGATATGAAAGGGTATAGGTTGTGGGATCCTGTAACAAAGAAAAAAGTGATCAGCAGAGATGTGGTCTTTGATGAAGATCACATGATAAAACAAAACTGTAGGGATGTTAATGTCAAGGATAAGCAGATCGAGATAGAGCTGTCAGAGACGAATGAGCAAGTTTCTGATTAACAGGGCTTGACAGAGATTGATCAGATTGATCAAGTTGACCAGGTTGAGCAGGTTGTAGCTGATATAGGTCCAGTACAACAGCAGGAGCCATACAGTATTGCCTTAGGTAGAGATCAAGGAATCCGAAGGCTCCTGAGAGATATGTTTTTTTAGACATACTTGCTTTTGTATTGGTTGCTAGTGGAGGTGATCCTAATTCTTACCATGAGGCTATCAATTCTAATGACCGTGATAAATGGTTGACAGCTATGGTGGAGGAAATGAAGTCGCTCAAGAAGAACCAATCATGGGAGTTGGTGAAACTTCCAGAAGGAAAGAAGTCAGTTGGTTGTAAGTGGATGCTCAGAATTAAGGAGGGTGAGAAATACAAAGCTCGTCTAGTGGCTAAGGGTTTTTCTCATAAAGAAGGTATAGACTACAACGAGATCTTCTCTCCAGTGGTGAAGCACACATCTATTCGATTGATTTTGGCATTGGTCGCATCATTTGATATGGAGCTAGAGCAGATGGACGTGAAGACGGCTTTTCTTCATGGTTTCTAAGAGGAGACCATCTACATGGATCAACCAGAGGGGTTCGTGAAACCTGATAAAGAAAGGCTGGTTTGCAAGCTAAAACGGTCGTTGTATGCCCTGAAGCAGTCACTAAGGCAGTGATACAAACGATTTGATGGGTTCATTGTTTCACACGAATTTTCTCGTAGTGAGTTTGACTCTTGTGTTTATTTCCGTTTTTGTGATGATGGTTCTGTTATGCTGCTTAGTCTCTATGTAGATGATATGTTAATTGCTTCAAAGAATAGAGATGCAATTCTTCAGCTGAAGCAGATGTTGAGCTCTGAATTTGAGATGAAAGATCTTGGTGCTGTGAAAAAGATCCTAGACATGGAGATTGTCCATGATAGAGCATCAAAGAAGCTGTGGCTTACTCAAAGAGGGTACATTGAGAAAATTTTGGTGAGGTTCAACATGAAGAACGCAAAATCAGTTGCAATTCCTTTGAGTGCTTAGTTTAAGCTGTCAGCCCAACAGTGTCCATATTCAGATAAAGTGATGGAGCGTATGTCTCTTGTGTCGTATGCTAATGCGGTAGGGTGTCTCATGTATGCTATGGTGGGTACTCGCCCAGATATTGCTCAAGTTGTTGGTGTAGTTACTACGTATATGTCTAATCCAAGAAGAGAGCATTGGAATGCTATTAAGTGGATTCTGCGGTACTTGGCTGGAACTACAGATTATGGCATCTTATTTAATGATCAGGATGCAAAGAGTGATGTATTTGGTATGATGGATACAGACTATGCAGGTGATTTGGATTCCAGGAGGTCTACCAGCGGGTATGTGTTTACTTTCAGTGGTGATCCCGTGAGTTGGAGGTCAGTCTTGCAGCATGTGGTTGCTCTGTCCACCACAGAGGCAGAGTATATGGCTTTGACTGAGGCAGAAAAGAAGGCTATATGGCTCAGGAATATAGTGCAGGAACTTGGTTACAAGCAAGAGAATGGTGTCTTGTGACAGTCAGAGTGCAATCTATTTGACCAAGAATTAGGTTTACCATGCTCGGACAAAACATATTGATGTGAGGTTTCACAAGATCCGAGAATGGATGGATTCTAAAGACATAGATTTACGGAAGATTCACACAAAGGACAACGCAGCGGATATGCTAATCAAGGGGGTCCCAAAGATCAAGTTCAAGCGGTGTTTGGACTTGATTCATGTTACTTCATGCTGAATGGTATGATGGTGCATCCCTCCACACGAATAAGGGATGCAAAGACGTGTCAGGTTATGGCACGGGAGGATCGCTAGTTGGATTCACTGGTTGTGATGCGTCTACTCAAGCCAAGGTGGACATTGTTGATGTTGTCTTGAGTATATAGAGATTTAAGGAGTATCAGGCGCGCAAACGAACAGCACAGGACAGTTTTGACAGGGTTGCGGGCGCGACGTAGCTGGCGCGACGTTTATAGTGTCGTGGGCGCGACGGCCATCAGAGTTGTTTTATATTCTATTTTATTTGCTGACCCTATAAATAGCTTGTTTTAGGGTTCTGTTCGATGACGACGATTATAGAGCAACAGAGGACGATTGTTTGGCAATTCCTAGTAATTCTTGAGTGCACAGAAAGTGAGATTGAGCGATCAGGATTAGAAAACGTTGTAAACGCTGTTTGATAGTGGATTTTCGTTCTCCGTGAGTTTTTTCTTTCCCTTGAGGGTTTTTCCCACGTAAATCTGATGTTGTTTACTTTCTCGCTGAGTTCGTTTGATTGCTGATTTATTATTTCTTATTGTTTCGCGTTTATCTCGGGTTGTTATTCGTAACACAAAACCAGATGTAGAAAGTTGAAGTGATGTATAAAGGGAGCCATGGTGCCATCCACTAGACCAGTGATGAACACTGATTGAATCGCTGCTGCCGAAACCAATTTGTTATCCAACGACATGAAAGCTGATCCCTTTACCAAAACATCTATGACACTTCGCCATAATATATGCCACTGCAGGTTCTAAGCATGGTCTAATAGGTACTCATGGCTTCATCACAAATTCCACAGCCAAAGAATGTCAATCGAAACAACTTTCTCCCAATGTTTCGGCAGAGAAGAATCACTGTCAAGACCTAATGCACCAGCATGTATTCTTGGACCTCGTGGCCGATGCCACACACAACAGCCTGATCCTTAAGACAGTGCTCATTCTCTGCTCAATTCTGCCATGAACTGAAAATGTTACCACATTGATTCCATTGATTTTCCATGCCCATGCGATGTACTGTTGAAAAGCAAAAGAATGTTCAGAAGATCAGATAGCATGAAAAGCATGTCTCATCTTGATAAGCTGCAAGCACAAACATTTTCTTATCAGCTTGCAATTCGAATTCACTAGTATGGCTATTTTCCTGGAAAAAGCGATGATAGTACTAAGTTGTCATCACATAGAATTCTTAATACTCCTATCTTTATTCAAGGAAAACTTGTCTTCACTGAATAGTATGTTCAACAGACTAATAGCCTACACCGTCCATGTCAGAGTATTTATTCTAACTTTTCAACATATGAATGATACCTCTTCTTCACATGGTATCTTATCAGAACAATTCACGCCACACGCATATTATCAGATCGCACATTACGAATCTTTAATTCAAAACCTTTATAACGACTTTTACTTCTTAAGCTATAATGAGCAATACCCGATATGCTTCCTTTTCATGTATTGTTAGATTTCCCTTAGTATTTTTCCTGTCTTTTATATGCCATACAGAACACAATTGTGGGCATCTGCATCTAAGCATGGACCGTGTATCCTATTTGCTTGTCCACGAGAACAATATCAATTACAGATCCTCGTTACCTCCACTTTCGCAAGCAGATCAAGAACTTGGAAAGCAGCTCTTGGCGGAATGCCTTCGTCTTGAGATTCCATCCGATAGACGGATTTCCCATACCTGGAAGCAAAAAAACAGGTTTCTATGATTAGATATTGGAACTAAAAACACAGAAAAGTAAAGTGAACAAGCACTTCAGCTTCAAGGAAACACATCCTCACTAATCATAAAACTTGAGAATAGCAGAAGTGATTGGAAAGTATTGTGTTGACCTCATAAATACTTAGGCATAGTGAAAATTATCTTGCTGAATGATCTCCAGTTAGATACTGTTAGCATTTAGATTAGCATAGAGAAGTGTACAATACAAGCAACAACATCAACGAGTTTCCTACTGATTTAAAAAAAATGACAAAAACAAAACCAAGCCAGAAGAGTGTTTGTCTACGTAGATGCTCAGTAGACGATGAAAATGCATGGATCAAGAACTTCTAGGACCCAACACAAGACGATAAGGATTCGATATATCTGATGTTTGAATAGAATAAAGGACCACAGTTCCTTGACATAGCATCTATCTTATGTATGCATGTCTCTCTCGCCTACGGTTGCTTTCTGTCACCCAAAGTAACATCTTCGACACTTTAGCTTATCATGTGAGTGTTCAAACAAAAGACTACGTGCAGCAGTTATGGCTTTGAAACTCGTTTGATTTCAACTTCAATGCATATCCAGTGACAGCAACAAGAAGTGCCTTGGCATCAGTTACAACTTACAACCTCGTTCGACTATCCAAAAACCTGATTCTATTCCAAGACATGGAAAAAATATATATTACCTCATAGATACCACAAGCAAATTGCTCCAGAGAAGATTAGCGACAAGATAAGAAATATGGCAAACAGCCGTATGCCAATGTGCCCCCAAGCTGCAAGCTATTTTGCGAGAAATGGAGCCTACAGGGGCTAGAAAGATAGAAAGTGGAAGTATGGTGATATCTTGAGTGCATTAACAATCATCAGACAGAAGCTCTTCCGATATCTAAGAAGAATCAAGTTGCCACAAATTGGTCCCGGAGCATATGATGCAATGACCATGATACGATACATACACGATTCTTGAAGAAAAAAAGATGAGACAATATTTAATATGAGCATGTTTAGTAGCTTAGTACTTGATCTCCAAAGCATATTTTGCTTCTCCTACGCTTATGGATAAATATAAGCCACATTCTGGACTCGAGTGTTGATGGTGACTCAAATCTTGACCAGCCCTCACCGCTACCGCCAGCCGCCGCCGCCTTTGTCCTCATCCAGCCGCCGCCGCCTTTGTCCTCATCCAGCCGCTTTCGTCCTTATCTCACGCTAACCGCCTTTGTCTTCATAAGACGCAAAAGGTTTGCACGTCTTCTCGATTATATAAGGGAGATGAGAGGAAGAAGGAAAAAGAACAGAGAAGAAGACGCAAGGTGAAGCACAAGAAGAAGGCAGAGAGCCAGGAGAGGAAAGGGAGAAAGGAGTGCAGGAGAGGATTTGGGGAAAGAGAGAAAGTGATTAGGTGGAAAAAGTCACTATTCATATATACACAAAACACATTGAGGGTTTAAGGAATTTGTTTTAGAGATTATTATCTCTATCCTTTATTGTGAGATTCTCAATATTTTGAGTGTAGTTCCTTTTATATTTTCTCCTTTTGGTTAGTGGTTTTTTCGTCATCGGTGACCGCCCGTGGTTTTTCCCGTAAGGGTTTTCCACGTAAAAATCTTTGTCTTATTAATTTTGCGCATTTATTATTGTTTTATATTTATAATTAATGGACCCGTTCGTAACATCGAGCACGGCTACAATTTCGACCAGCTGAGACCACATGTTTGATCATGATATGGGATAAGACCAAACTTGTGATAGGCTTCTGTAGAAAGTAAAAGTAAACGAAGTATTAGTTCAACAAAATGATGTCTACACGTTACCAGTTGCGAGATGAAAGAAGGGTAAAAGGAATGGTAACTAAATTTCTGATCACCCAGGAAGCTGACATGAACAAGGAATTCGCAGAAATGGTGCATATTACGAAACAACGAGGTCAAAACTGGATATGGCGAAACCACTGGAGTTGGAGAAACTCATCGCCGTTTAACTTGGAGAGTGTCAACAACCACATTTGTACAGAAATGTTTTTACAATTAAGGCATTCTCAAATATTCCAAATAAAGGATGAGATAAAAATGCCGCAAAAAGTAGAACTTACGACAAAAGGAGGCATAGTAATCAATCTATCCATAGCTACTTCTAAAGCAAAGGGCTCGACAGGCATAAGTTAGGGACACTGCTTTACAAAATAAACAAGGATAAAATTCTATGAGAATCAAACATAGCAGATTACCTTCCATCAGCACACAGTGCGCAATCTCTATTATAGGGATAATGACTAAACAAAGTAGATTAACTTCATACAAGCAAGATAATATGATCACGAATCGCCTATTCCATTTTAATTCTCCTAATTTCATTGTCTCTGTCGTCATATGCTTTATGCCTTGCCCAATGCCTTTAGCAAATTTATTCCCCAGCTAGATAGACCCCGCCACATTCCCTTTCCTCTCTGTTATAAGGAGCTCGATTTCCGATCACTCACCAACCCAGAACCTTAACATTCTTTCTTGCTTCTGTATCCTCCTCTCGTGAGCTCAGCTCTGGTTACTGCTTAATCCTGATTTCAGTTCCATTTGCTTGCATTCTATAGTTTGATCAAACAACCAAAAAGACCCCTTAACCATCCTCAACACAAGCTCGCCACCACAATATTAATATGGCATCCTCATGGACTACCGCACAGAACAAATTGTTTGAGCAGGCCTTGGCTTCATATGACAAGGACACCCCTGACCGCTGGCAGAAGGTTGCCGGGGTTGTCGGGAAATCGGTGGAAGAAGTGAAGAGGCACTATGAGCTGCTTGTGGAGGACATAAAGCACATTGAGTCCGGTCGAGTTCCATATCCTAGATACAGGTGAACTGGAAGCAAATAAGGAACAAGTTATATACTGTTTTATTAACATTCAACACCGTTCATGATCATGGTTTTATTCTACAGGAGTCGTGACTCTCGCAAATCTACATAAATCCCTATTCATACGAATTCAAAACATCCTGTAATTGATAGATGAAGTTTCATACTTCACAGAAGATCTATTACCCTCAATTCAAGTACCTTTTTGTGGGTCCGCGAGATAGCGATCAGAAATCTCATAGATACTATAGGCAAGGCCATCTGTTGCTTTATGGAATGTTAATCAAAAGCCCTTTTCATTACCTCAGTCCACTCAACCTCTTATCCTGTCTGCAAAGCCAAACAGGAGGAATCCCACATGATAACCAATCCACCATTTATGGATAACATGACCAAAACTTTACTGTTCCAGACATTTGAACGGTTTCGAATCTCCAAAACAATAAATCTTACATTTTTCTTTTGGAAAAGATCCTTTTGGGCCCAAATCAACAGTTCTATATTATCTTGTCTGCTTCGTGTGCTCTTATAGGTGACAACTACTTATCCCTTGTCTTCATCAATCCTGCAATCCGTAGTTTTCTTCCACTATCTACGGTCAGCTACGTGAATACAATAATTGTCTCAACCATGAAGAAAGATCCAAATAAGGTTTCTTTTAAGATGTAAAGGAGGTGATGGCTTCACCATTTTTACCTAAGATAATCAAGAGAGGAATAAAAAAACTTTCACCAAAACACTAATACTTTTCAGCGCAGACAAAACTTCATTTTCCATAATCTTATAGCATCTTCCTACTAACCCTTATACGCTATTCATTTTCTCATATAACCACAACTATTCAACAAGCAAGCTTCAGATCATCTTATTCCTCCTAAAACAATTAAAACTAGTACAACTTATAGATTTCCATACCCAGATCAAATCTATAGGCTTGTCCACACTTCATATGTTACATCATATAGTTCAATACGCCAACTGTAGTCCACAACCGGAAAGCAAATAGAGTCAATCATCAACAGCGGTTCATCCACACTTCATCTGCCTAAAAGAACTCATAGCATGGTTGACAATAATACATTAAAAGTACAGCATAACTCATAAATCATCTTTCTCGTTCTCATTATCACCATTAATCCTCCCTCAATTCGCTGATGCATTTGATGGCCTTCAACTCATTGACAATCATATTACTTCTTACTATTGCAGGGTTTGAAGATTGAAGAAGGATCCATCAAGTTCCTATACGCTCCTTCCTTATCATGTGAAACAAGCATCAGTTCCATAACTCCTACCTATATAAGATGGTATGTATCATTAGCACCAAGATTCGGCTTCTAAAGGGTGCAGAAATACACAAAATGGCTTCCACCATGAACTTTCTCGGAATTGTACTGTACTAGTTATGTGGTGATGATCACACCAGAAGATGATTATGTTGGGGAAAGACGGTAACTTTCCCGATTTGCTTAGACCTGCGAGAATATTCCAACCAAGCAAAGTACAATATGCAATCCGACAAATCAAAGACGAGTTTAACACAGCATTTTTAACGTGAAAAACCTCCCAACATTTAGGGAATAAAAACCACGGGATCGATCTCGAAATCCACCCAAACACTTCTTCATCACGGTTTTGGTACAAAATCAAGTTTCACTAGGTACACAACCTAGATATCACCACAAATAAAACGATAACGTCTCTAATCCCACAATGACGGAATTCACATGTATATAGTGAAGATACATAGTGAAGATCAACAAGCAAGAACAACACCACCAAGAGAATAAGGATAGAAATAAGCAAAAACTGTCGTTGGTGTTCGGAACCCGATCGACGACTGTAAGGAACCCCGATCAACGATCCAACCGTTGAATACGAAGAACAGGATGTCGTGTACCTGCTTCCCAAAAATCAGCTTGATCCAACCACGGATAACCCTTAATCCGGCTATTTTTTTCCAGCTGCACAAACCAGTTTTTTCTCCTTTTGCTCTCTGCCTGTCTGTGTTACTACTTTCTGTTTTATTTTCTGTATTGTACGTACCTCGTTTGCTGCTTTGGCTTTCCTTTTTAAACCTAAAGACTTGGACTACCTTGAGGAGACTTGGACCAAGTCAGGGGTTGGACATATTCAACAGATTATCATGATTTCCCTATACAAAAAGGTGTATGTATTCCTATAAGGCATTATAATGTAAAAATATGTATAATCAGACTAGATTATGATGTACATCAATAATTCTAACATACTATCTGTCTCATGAGTTCATAACCACCATGACCAAAAACACAGGGCAAAAACAAAATATATTCATCTGGATTCCCAAATCGAATCACAATTTTGTCATTTCAGTCAACATATACGTGTTCAAATAAAAAGATCGAATACGTGACAAAAGGTCGAGATACTAGTTGTGACGAACAACAAACCTCAAAAATCGACGCCATGACCGCCAATTCAGTTCAGTTTGACGTGTCGATGATAAGGTAAGAAAGCACCGAAAGAAAATCTGAACTCATTGTCCACTGGTTTCGGATCACATTGTGGCTGCAATCTTCGATCCCAGGGCAGCTCTCCGGTCACTAGAGAAAGAAGACCAGATTCAACTCACATTGTACACCGATCGATCCCCGCGGCGACACCAAGATATCGCTCCCATTCCCTATGAAACGAACAAAACTAGATCATAGAAATCGGAGCCGTGATCTTCAATCACCAACGGCCGTTAGAGGGAAAAAAGAAGATTGATTTGAATGAGAGTTCGAACAAACCTGGCGGTCTTCGATCCACGGCGGCGCTAGGGTTCTGACGTCGGAAGACGGAGATCAGCATGGTGGCGTCTGGTGGCTGCTATAGTGTCAGGTCGAGCATTGTGGCGTTAGGGTTTGGAGTTTTGGGGATTCGTTAATCGGGTCTTCGTCAACGGTCAGAATAGTCGGATAGTGAAATCATGAAAACATGATATAATTCTCCTTTCCCTGATTTAAGTCCGTTTCAGAACTAATTAATTTTGTCTTCATCTTCAAAACTTATTGAATATTATAAGATTTATTGTACGAGAAATCATACAGAAATGATCGAATCCTTGATCTTAATAAAAAGCTATGAGGTGTTCGAAAATGATTGAAGTATTTGAATAGGAAAATCACTTTGACTATAATTCTTGGTAAATTTATCAAAAACAAAAATGATTTATTTGATATTATGGATGACTGGTTAAGAAGGAACGGCTTTATTTTTGTGGGTTGGTCAGGCCTATTGCTTTATTAAATTTGGATATGGTATATGAATTAAGACGATTCTTAAATTGGTAAACTCTTATTGTCAAAAAATTTAAAATATTCATATTTTATATTAAATCATATTTTTCATCATTAGTACATTTTTTCTTTCCATTCACTCATAATTTTTACCTTTAGTTAGCATTTGGATTGGTGGAATGATTTGAGAAATGAATGAAATGGAGAAAGCAATGGAATGACGGATGTAATAGAACGAGATATTACAGTTTTGCATTGTTTGTTTGGTTGATATTTTGGGATAGAATGGAATTGAATGAAAATTTTTAATAGTTTAACCAAAATATTTTTATAAAGGCACAATTCAAAAAGAAAATTACTACCATACTTGAATGAATAAACTGATATTATTGGTATGGTTTCATGATGGAAACTCTAATTCTATGAAAAGATTATAAAGTTTACTTTATGTATAATTTATTAAATAATTTTTGGAGCTGTACACGAGAATTTATAGATTTAAGCGTGTCGAAAGGTCATGTTGGAGAGAATCCGAGAATGAACCGTTTTGACCCTGAAAACAACTCTAAATATTCACAAACACTTCTAATGATGATAAATACATAAAATCACCATCATGGACAATCAAAATAAGTATTAAAAACTTGTCCAAAGCTCGACTTCACCACATAATATTAATATTACGGTTCTTCAAGAAATACGAACAAATATGGTTAACTCCGAAAACATTCACAAGGGAATATATGAATATGTGAATCCTATTATATTATAGGACTTGAAGACGCTACTCGTTGTCACTTAAGGACGAGGGTGAGCGTGTGCATATGAAGAACTGTGATAAAAGATAACGTTTAGACTTATTGTGTTTGACGATGCGCATTATTATACCGTGAGTATAATAATATGCGCTGAAATCTTAATTTGGTCATAGTCATTAATTGTGACAGACGTAAAATGATGACTGTAACGTTTAAAACTGTGATTTGTGATGATGCATGATAGTATGCCTAGGCGTATATAGTTATGTGATGGTTTCTAAGAGTTTGACATAAAATGTGTCCGACGTACCTTATTGTCTATCACTTACTATGTGCCATGATGAGATGATGTATGATGTGTGTTATGTCTTATTTATTAGTATAATGAGGATGAATATGTGAAAGTAGTGTAAATACATAATTGATGAGATTACTCCATGGTATAAAACATAAAGAGCGTTGTGTCTGCTGTTTGTGTAATACATTGACTTGGTAATGACATTCTTTCATCAACCCTGTGAGATCGTTTTGTTATGAGGATAACTTATTACAAGAGACCATGGGTTTCGGTTTGACTAATCTCCTTTTACGGAAGTCGGTTTTGTTAAAATTGAAAAGAGCTTATTTATGTAATTGAATAAGTCTCATCAAGGGCACAATTATCACATTGAGGGTATTTATTGTCTGTTGTTTTTGTGTGATTGATATGATGATAAGTATAACAAAGTTTTGAATGAATTATTGAGTGTAACAACGCGTAAGACTTGTATTGCGGACCCGTAGTGTCACAGTGCCATTTGATATGGACCGTTGTTACGTGGTGTTAAATATGCTTATGTGACTTGGGTGAATCATTTGTATGCTTGTGATAATAATTATGAATGTTAGACTGGCATGAGAATTTCAGAGTGCTGGAACAAAGTATATAAGTGATCATTTGCCTTTTCTTTTCTTGCATTTCTTCTCTCATGTAATCTCTGGTAAGGGAGCCGACATGTTACTGTGCTTTTATAGCTCACGGTTATTATTTATCAGTGTCTTTCTTCTTCTTTTTGTTACAAAAGTTTACTTGAAAGAGAAGTATGACCTAAGATGTGATGTTAGATGTAGATTATGTGTGAAAGATATTCTAATTTTAGAAAGAGATATAAATTCCGTTACAATGGTGATATTCTGAGTTATGATTGAGTGCATCAAAAGTTTCTAAACTAATGATGTATAATTGAAATTAGCTTAATTCTTATGATTAAGCCAGAAAATATAGTTGTTGTCTAATTGAGACGTTGTGTCCAACGATAATGCCGTCATATGTATCATTAATAACCAATGAAAAATCGGGACGTTACATTTAGAGATTCTTATGTAAGTGCTCTTATTAAGTTAAGTTTTGGTCGTTATGATAGGATCATCAAACATTGCTTTAGATACATCCGTTGAAAAATAATAGTCGGGATACATGCTCTTGAAATATTCCTTTCATTTCATTTAATTATAGCATCACAACGTATTTCATTAAACAACAAGTAATTAATAACCTAGTTTCGTTTTTCCATCAAACAATATGATAAATCTTTTCCGATTCATATGATTAAAGTACGATGACATCAATACTATTGATCTCTCATAATAAATATATAAAAAAACGAAGTTCGATGATTGTCTTCATAAGAACAAAAATGAAACGATTAATTTTGTAGTGAAACCGATGTTACGAAAATCTGTAATAACGATACGAAGAGTGCAACAATGGAAGAACACAAGACTTGGAGACGTTGTGATTAACTTTCTTTAAGGATTTATCCATTCTCTCTTCGTAACAAGAATATCGCTTTGGGTTTAGACGAACAACCCTATAGGATATAACTAAGTCTATGTATGAGAATTACGAGAAGCGATCCCGAAGAAACCCTTTGTAATCTTTTTGTAAAAGTTGAGAGAAATCGGTATTGCGTTTGTGTGGAGATTTCTTGATTAAATGAGGAAGAAGATGAATGTGATGATTGTAATGTGTTTTGAATTTGATTTGCAATGCAGCACATATAAGAAAAGTTGTTCCAAATCCGAAAAAACACAACCGTAGGTGAAAAGTCATGGGTTTAGATGAACAACCCTCCAAGATCAACTAAGTCTATGTATGGAAACTGCGAGAAGCGATCCCAAAAAACCTTCTTAGAATCTCTTTGTGAAAGTTTAGAGAAAACGATATTGTGTTTGTGTGAAGATTTCTTTATATATAAAAAATATTGTTCCAAATCCGAAAAAATACATTCGTAGATGAAAAATCATGGTTTTTCGAGGGAATAACCGTTTTGCGTTTGTAGGAAAAATTGCATTGTGCCCGTTCGCACGATTGGTGCTCATTTACCCAAGCGCAAGCCCAGCCCGACGCGGACGTATTTATAAGGCCCAAATATTTTAACAATTAATTCAAAAAACATATAGTGAAGAAGCGTTTATACAAGTTCTCTCCACTTCTCACAATTCCAATATAAATAAAGATTTTCAAATTTTTACACAAACTTATTTTGATCATATTTATTAATCACATATTATGTAACATAATTTAGTTTCAATAACTACCTTGGGCCAACATCACAGTCGAAAGAGTATAAAATTTCTTGTTCAGAACTACGCCCAGTACCTCCTAGGCTCCTACGTTGTCCAACATTTTCACAGTAACAATAATTAAAAAGGGAAAAGGAAATGAGTTCCCTTTTCTTCCTCCCCAATCCAGCTCTTCTCCCCATAAACCCTAAACCCTAATCCCAATTCCCTCTCACACTCCTCCCCCTAAATGCTCCAATTTCAACCCCTCAATCCTCATTTCTGATCCCAAAACTCCACTCGCCTCCCCAAATGTCATCCCTCAAGTTGTCCAATTACGCCGCAATGACAGCGGCAGCCGCCTTTGCGGCCCTCTCCGACCACCACGCCTACGCCGACGCTGCCGCCTCGGCGTTCCGGTTCTCTCCTTTCTCGTCATCGCGGCCGGCTCAGGACTCCGAATCAGAGGGAGAGGATGATGGAGGTGGAAGGGTGCGGGGGCTCGATCCGGATGCGCTAGAGAGAGGCGCGAAGGCGTCGAGGGAGATTAAAAATTCTCCGTATGCGAAACAGGTGAGGGAGTAGGGAATATCAAATGTCAGTTGTTATCGTGTAACAGTGATGATAGTTTAAGTTGTGTGTTTGACTCTGGGCGGGTATTGTAATTTTGTTGCATCCTTATGATGAAGGTTATGAAATAATGCAAGTTGAATAATGTGTAATTTCAACTTGTTGGTGGTAAATTTAGACGGAGGGAGTATTATGTTTGGTTTTGTTTAAATTGGAGTTTTAAATCAACTTATGGTTAAAATCACCGTTGCAGCATGTTTTTGGTTACTGATGCAACAGCCTTGATTTTAAGCTGTGTTAATGTGGGAATTAGGAGGATTGAGGGAAATGGTGGTTTTGATCTGAGCATGTGTGTGATGTTGATGATTTTGTGTGTTTATTTGGGATAGGTTTTCGAACTGAACAGAAAGCAGGAGCAGACCCGATTGGCGGAGTTGGAGGCTGAAAAAGCTCACAATAAGGCCATCCAAGTTCAACTTGACATAGTAAGTGGTTTTGGATCCAATTGCAAGTTTTTGATGCTCGAAAATTATGGCCTTTGTTGTATTTACGTTGGCGGAGGCAGCTCTGGAACTATGATATTACTGGGATTGGTCTGTGTTGTGGGAACTGTGGGTTGTCTGTAGTCTTGTGTTTGTTTTGTGATTTATGTGTTGCGATGCGCCGTTCCTGATATTATTTAAGAAAAGCATGTGTTTTTAAATTGAAGGAATTGTGGTTGAATGAGTTTTTGTGATTTGAATTATTGAATATAATATGGTTTGACAGGAGAGGTTGCGGAAATTGGCAGAAGAACAAAGAGAGTTACGTCAACATGAAGCCCAGACCAAAGCTCAGAACATGCGGTATGAAGATGAGCTGGCAAGAAAAAGAATGCAGGTAGGTGTAGTCCGCTTTAAACCTCGCAGATGGGTTGGGTTAGGTCACCCGAACCGTGGGTCTAACGGGTTGGGTAATTTTATCTGCTGATAAAAAGACCCAAATCTTATTGGATCCTAAATCTTCGACCCATTACTCGTCTGTTGTACCTGGACAAGACCCAATAGCTTTAAAAATAGAAAACTATAATTAATGAAAATACATGTCATTACAAATTGCATAGCAAATATGCAATTTTTCATTATAAAATTACATTAAATCCAAAAGTTCAAACAAGTAGTAAAGGTAAAGGAATATTTTCATAGTCGTTATAAAAATCTTCACTGCAGATGAAAAACGCAAACATCTAATTAATCAAAATGATAATCAAATTGGAAAAAAAATGAATTAAATATAGGTAGTTTCTGGATATATACAAATCATAATATCTTATTAGAATTATATATCTTTTCTTGACTAATTATATTAGATGATATTAAAATGTAAACATGTGAGAAGAGGTAGCACGTTGCGGGTTGGGTGCGGGAGCCCATGGGTTGGGTCATAATGGATTGGGTAATTTTACCCCTTGGATAAAAAGATCCGGTTTCTATTGGGTCCTAAATCCTCGACCCAATACCTAATTTTTTTCCCGGTGCCCGCCAGTTTGGGTCGAATTTTGCCAGGTCTAGTCCGCTTGGTACTCTTATGTGCAACAAAATCCATATTGATTCCGCAGAGAATTCTCTCATTAATCCGTACTGGTGGTGATTCTTTTATATTGTTCTCTGCTCGCTGACTTCTGTACTGCCTTGCTATTACTTGCAGCAAGATCATGAAACTCAGAGGCAACATAATGTTGAGCTGGTGAGAATGCAAGAGGCCTCTGCTTTAAGGAAGGAACAGGCTCGACAAGCCACTGAAAAGCAAATACAGGAGCAACTGTGTCAGACCGAGAAAGAGAGAGCAGACCTTGAGCTGGTGACCATTAAGGCAAAGGCTATGGCTGAAGCTGAAGCCCGTGCCAAAGAGGCAAAGCTGACAGAAGACCTTAACAGAAAAATGCTTATGGAGTCTATGAATGGGGAAAAGGAAAAATGGCTTGCAGCAATCAACACGACATTTAGTCATATTGAAGGTACAAACAGGTCACCATTTAGCATGTTAGTTGTGAACTCGATGTCTTGTCTGTTGACATATTATTTGTTTCCTGCCACTGGTTGGATTCAGTCTAATTTGATCCCTTAGCAATGGTTATTAGATTCTGTTCTTTTGTGTCAAGTTATGCTCTTCTTAAACTGAAAGTCTGCATGCAGGAGGTGTGAGGGAGTTGTTGACTGACAGGACTAAGTTGGCTATGACTGTTGGTGGTGTAACTGCGCTCGCTGTAGGAGTATATACTTCAAGGTACCATGTTCTTTTTCATTCCTGGTTTTTGGGTGCATGTAATGAACACTGTTGCTTGATGAGATGTTTTGTTTTTTGTTTATTTGAAAAACCATGCTTATTGCTCTTTATATATATGGTTGGGATAGCAATGGAGTGACACCTTCCTTTCCTTCTCAGAGAGGGAGCGAGAGTTACATGGGGCTACATCAACCGTATTTTGGGTCAGCCTTCACTTATTCGAGAATCGTCAATGTCTAAGTTCCCTTTGGCAGGGATTTTTGGTGGTGCAGCCAAGAAATCAAACATGAAAAATGGGTTTCAGGATGTTATTCTTCATCCTTCCCTGGAGCGAAGGGTGGAGAACCTTGCAAGAGCTACCGCTAATACCAAGTTGCACCAGGCACCCTTCCGAAACATGATGTTCTATGGACCTCCAGGCACCGGCAAAACCCTGGTTGCAAGAGAGATAGCTGAAAAATCGGTAATTTTTTCTTTATTATTTGGCCATAACAATTTTAGGTTTTTGTCTTTATTTATTTATTTATTTATTTTTAAAGATTCTAGCTCTTCTATTCAATGAACAATGATTCTGATCAAACCCTTTGACTACATTCCTTTATCACCCAACATTCATATGGCCTTGCTCTCCCACCATTTCCTAGATGAACTAAAGACAAACTTTTTCACAATTGACAAAACTCTTTTTATCGAGATTTGCTTTATCTTATAGTGTAAGTGTACGTCCTAATGGATCTAAGTCGATGCATCCTTCGGGCAGGGTTTGGATTATGCCATGATGACTGGTGGAGATGTTGCACCCCTTGGTACCCAAGCTGTCACCAAAATACATGACCTATTTGACTGGGCTAAAAAGTCTAGGAAAGGCTTGCTTCTCTTCATCGATGAGGCCGACGCCTTTTTGTGCGAGTAAGTGTTGCCCGTTTTTACCTTACGTATGGGGAAAATGAGTTTAAACAGTCATCTTATATCTTCTCTGCTTATCGGGAAAGTAGAACTGATAAAACTATTATTGTGGGGATTATAATTCTGATGCACTGAGTTATTTGTGTCAAGTGGCTCGGAGCGGTTACAGATTCTAGATACTTGTGCATTGTGATAATTCAGTGAAAAGCTCAAACATGTGATACAAAATCTGAAGTATA
>JAOVYX010000562.1:0-13523 GCA_035668315.1 Drosera spatulata
AGCCATTCTAGTTCATTATATATTAATTAGATGTTCAAAAACCTTCATTCCTCCCCCTCGTCATCGTCATCATCAAAGTTTTCAGAGTCCTCTTCAACTTCTTCCTTTTCTTCATCTTCTTCCTCTATGTCTTCTGTTGTGCCTTCTTCCTCTTACTCTTACTCTTCATCTTTCTCTTCCTCTTCCTCTTCCTCTTCTGATTGTGCTACATTTTCCATCTCATCATCTTCATCATCATTACCATATTTTGTTTCTTCCACTGGTCCAAGACTAGACCGTGAGACATTGAAATCCTCTTCCAATGGTCCATTGCTTCAGGAGCTTCAATAGTAGATCGTGATTTCGTTTTGAATACTACCAACCATTTATCAAGTCGGGGTGCACCACCCAGATAAGGAGCATAATACACTTGAATGGCTTGAGTGGCAAGGACAAAAGGATCATAGAGCCCTCTGTATCGACTCGGACAGTCTATATCAACAAGCCCATGGCTCGAGTGCACGCTTAATCTAGAGACTGAATCAAACCATTCATATTTGTAAAGCACAGTCTTTAAGCTTCTAAAATCTGTCCCGATATATTGCAGTTCAATAATATCTATGAGAGTGCCATAATAGTCTACGATGCCATTCTCTTTCACGCAAACACCCCAATTGGCAGTAGTTTTCCTCTTACCGGCTGAGAATGTATCGAATAAAAGATCGTTGACAACATATTGCTTGAATTTTTTTACATAAATTACAGGACCCGCAGCAATTGCCTTGATCATCTCATTGCCCTCGAGGAGTTGGACCCGTGGGGAAATAGATACGTACTGCGATGTTGAATATGAGAAAATTTCTACAATTCATTCGTACGGGGACGAAAACTGACTTACATGCTCTTTTAACAAAACAGGCCATACATGTCGCGCTTTTGTCCATGCTTCTCTATAGTGTCAACGAAATCTCTTCTCACCATCTCCTCCTCGAATAACCTATAACATTTTTATCGTGAGAATTTAAAAATAGTCTAGTATAATGCAAATATGCCCATAAAATATCTATTCATCACACCTCTCAAACGGGGCAACAAGTTCACAATTTGTGAGAATATATCTATGAGCTGCCTCGGTATCTTGATCATCAAGTATCAATTTCTTTTCTGCCCGCTTCTTTCTCTTCAGTTTCCTCTCAATCGAGGCATAATCTTCATTTCTACAAAAGACATCCGAAAGGTTTTGATCGTTACCATCATCACTTGACCTCCTAGAACAACGTGGAAGGTCATTAGACTTTGTCTTCACACTATCTAAAAAGTACAACTTTGCAAAGTTGCTTGCTTCTTCCACATGTGCTTTATTCCCAATCTTTTCCATTAGATGGAACAAGAACCTTCAAAAACAAAGTTTTTACAAATTGAAGAAACTTGGAACGAAATCTGTAAGATCCACAGGTACAACCTAGAGGGGGGAGGGAGGGTGAATAGGTTGTTTTAAAATTTTCAGTGTAATGCACCGGAACAGTGGATTTCAATACACTGAAGTTCATTGCAGACCACTAGAAGGTCTGCAATAGAGACTTAAACTTTGATAGTTTGTCTCTATTTGTTGTTGTGATTGATTCCTAACAATTCTAACAGTTCAAAACGATGAAAAGAAAATAAGGAATAGAGGATTTATTCTAGTTCAGACACTCGTTATCAACTGATGATCGAGAGCTTAGTCCAGTCTTCCCTTGGTAACCAGTTTAGTCAATCCAAGAGATGAGTTCACTATCTTCTTGTTTATGGGTTACAAGACAACCACCTTACAAGCTATCTAACTTGTCAAAGGTGAAGAACCTAGACCCCTTGCACAGATCCCGTGCTGGACTCTACTGTAGCTTCTGTTCTTCAATGTAGACTAGTGAACCCTTCTTCTTCCTATTCTTCAATTCAGCTCACATGAACAGTTTTTGAATTCATATTGGTTTTTCGCGCTTTGTGCATTTAATCTCTTGTTCAACAGCATTGTTTTCTGAGCTCTTTGATACGCTTTAATAGGCTGAGGAAATGAACCCTTGACTTGTGTACTTGACCTGATGGTGACAGCTTGTCACATGTGATCCTTAACTGATATTTATAGCTCACCTTTTTCTGATCCTTGTACTGTCACTCTGAACCTCAAATGTTCGATGTGATTAATCCTCACACTTCTGCCCCAACCAAAGCAACCTCTCAATGTTGTACTCTAGTATGCTGCAACTCAATCTCCACTCAGTACTGTTGAGACCTCGTCTGTACCCATTCACTGTTGCAATCTTGTCTGTACCCAGATCGGATGCAATCCATTCATTGTTGTGTTGGTCCTTGCCTACAAGATTAATCCAAGATCTTGAAGCATTTGTTGGTCTTTTATTTTCCATGCATGACTTAGCTGCTTAGCCGAAATTCTCTGTAGTAGTCTACCTCTGGTGGCCCACAATGCTCTCCATCTATGGCCGTCTGCTCTCCAAGATATGACCTAGACTGCAGATACCTAACTAATTTCCAGCCTAAGCACACTAACAACTTCATGGCTAATACTTATGTTTTGTTCATCAATTTCTATGCAACTTGGAAGGATTGCACATTCCTATCAATCTTCCCCTAAATTGATGCTAATAAAACTTTTAAGTAAAACAACAAGGGAACTATCTAATTACATTGTTTGATAAAAAAAAACTTAATCTAATTTCTTAGACTATTGTGCAACAAAGGATTTATCCTTTCTACCTGTGACGCTCACTGCCTTTGCTGCGCTTGTGAGGCAAATCCTCGGTTGTTCTGTGATGCCTTCTTTTCTCTCCGTGAGGTTGCTCTCTAGATCTGTGCCCTGGCGACCTCTCTTGTGGGTTTTGCTCCCACTGAGTTCTATGCTCTGATGACCTCTCTCCTGAGGCCTTTGGCTTAATGACCCTTCCTGATGCCTTTGTAGCTTTATTGCCCTTTCTCCTTCTACGAGTACAGCTAAGTTTCTTTTGAGCTAGTCTGTAGACGGTTTTGCAGCAGCTTTCTCTACTGCCTTCTCCCCATAGAGCCTTGTTGCCTCTTTTCCTTTCTCTACTGCCTTCTCACCCTTTTTATTAGCATTCAGTACTGCTATAAGGACTTCGATTGTAGTTCTAAGGGCTTTCGGTTCAGAAGTGGTTATCTGCTGAGCAACTGTGGCCTTGACAGTTTCAAGTTGAAGCTTGTTTTCCAACAAGCTAAGCCTTGTGTCGTTGAGAATGTGTTCCTTAAGTTGCTGATGGGTATTATGCAAAAAAGCTTTAAGTTTGCAAAGGTCAGCTGAGTGTTGTCCCCTTAGCTTGTTCAGATTTGAGGAGCTAAATGTGTACTGCTAAAGATTTAGAGCATTTGCCCTTTGTATTTGATCTATGAGTCCTTCAGCCATATTAGAGAGGGATGCGTGAAAATCTTCAAAACACTTTGCCCTGGCAGTCTTCTAAGCTTTCAGCTCGTGTGCAACTGGTTCCAATCTATCAAGAAGTCCCTAGAATGCAAATTTTTACGGTGTTTTCGGCTATAGTATGCTCCTCTCTTGGCATAGAGGTTGTTTCCAGAGATTCATCCTCCACTATAATCACCTCATCTGCCTGTGTAGGAGTAAGATCAAATGTTGCAACTTGAATGAATTCCACTTGCTGAGTGATCTGCTCATAGTCTGCAAGAATTCCTTAAGGGTAGCCTCTGGTGCATCCCTAATTGGTGATGCTTTTGGGAATGCCTTCTTTATTGGTGATCCCTCTACTGTTTGTTCTGTTGCTGTGACTACCTCTATTGACACCTCGCTATTCTCTGGTTTTTCTACTGTTGTTTCCTCCCGTACTGTTGATTTTGATGGTGTAGGCTCTGCTTTTGGAGACTCGTCTGCAGGTGAGCCTGTTGCTGGCTCTTCTGCAGCAGATGGTTCTGCTGTTGACTGATCCATGATCCCTTTTTAAGCGACCTCATCAATGATGTCATCATCATCATGGTCTTCTAGCCGTGGGAATTCATCATCACCATCATCATCATCATCTTGATGATGGTGCTCTGTCAACTGTTGGTCTTGACAGATAATCATAAATCTCCAAGGTGGCTGTCCTGACATGCTTGTCAATTAGCCTTTTCAGTTCAGCTTCTACCTCCGGAGTATGCACAAATTCAACATGTTGCAGTTGTGCTTGTTTGTGTCTCCTGGTCTTGAGGGTTGAGTCCTTGATTTTCAGAGCTCCACTGAACAATATGTAGGGAAATTATAGGCCTCTTTTTCTTGTTGGCATCCATTCTTTTAAATCTGAACCAGCTGGTCGATGAACCGTTGGCCTCCATTCTTTTAAATCTATCATGCCATCAATTATTCCAATTTTTGTCCTTGAGCCGTCTGCATTTATCCTGTACCTTGTGGTTGGTCCTGATCGAATGAGCCTTGGCCTTGCAACCTTGGACTTCCTCTTGATTGGAAGTTTTTGCTCCTTGATGAACTGTTGGATCATTGCTTTCTTTTGAGGCTTGTCCAGCATTTCATCAATCTTGGCTCTATGTTCCAGAACCTTTTCTTGTATGGCTTGGACAATCTACAGTGTTTTTATGATCTCTTCCTTTTCTGGAGATTGTGTGGTTGTGGTTGTTATTGTGGCCCATGCTTCCGATGCAGTTGAGGGCTGGTTAGCTTCAACCACAGCCAATTCCATTCCTGCAGTAGGGGTAAGAATGATTGCTATTGTGAATGCCTCGGTTGCAGTAGTTCTTATTGTCAATGAACTTGTAATAGAGGTGCTTTATGCTTTTGCTCAGTTTGCATCCTTCTGAGCTTGGCTTAAATCTCCTTTCTTGCGTAGCCTTGTGCTACTAGCTCTTGCCTGAGCGGTGCTTGTGGTGCTTCTTTTACTTCCTGATTGCTTTTCTGAGCTTCCATAATGAAGTTCTGAAGGTTTTCATCAGCACCAACTTTCAAATACTTCAATGCTATGTTAGCGTCATGAATTGTTGTAATCTCTGGCTCCTTTGGTGGTAAGGACTTTGAGGATGATGCCTCAATTACTGCTACAATTGTTAGTTCTTGAGAACTGATCTCAGTTTGCTCTTGTGCCTTCATTTTTGAAGGTTGTGCAGCAGGGAGCTCGGATATTGTTTCCTCTTCTGAGGTCTCAATGACAAGTTTTCTCCAGGAAACTCTTTTCTGCTTTGGTTTGGTTGCTGGTGCCTTTCTGATCAGCTTCCCTTTAGGCTTTTCAGGCTCCTTCTTGGTAGGCTGGTCTGTAGCTTTTTCCTTAGTTTGCACTGCTGCAGGTTTCTTTGAGAAGCCTATTATTGGCTACTTCCTAATCTTCTTGACATCAATTTGCTTGGCCATTCTCCATGACCTTCCTCCCTTGTCAGAGAGTTTGAGTTACTCCTTGAGAATAATGCCGATGACTCTTCCAAATAGAGGTAGCCTGGCATCTACTGCTTTGGCCAATTGATACATTAGCAGTTTGGCCCAGTTGATTTTGTGCTTGATGAGTATAGCACATATAATTTCTTATTGACCAGCGATGATCTGATCCTTAGAGAATTCTCTGGACATGATTACTTTCTTCACCACGTCTGCGAGCAACTTGTGTTCTTTAGACAGATACTTCTTCATGGTCCTTATTCCTTCCTTTTGTCTATCTTCACTAAGCATTGCATGCCTTCTGTCAGTTACCACAGAGGGTGGGATGTCTATGGGTTCTACATTTGAAACTCCAAATGCTGCTCGAACTCTTTTGGAGTGATGCATATCTTCATTTTCTTGTTGGATTTGTATGTGATGCCTTGAAAATCCTCAGTAACATTGGACTTCTCAATGCAGTCAAGTACTTCGTCGTCATAGGTTCTACTTGTCTTCTCAAAAAAATACTTGAGGCCAACATCTTGAATTAGCTCAGATATTTCTTTTACTTCATCTGATTCAGTCTTGAGATTCTCAAAATCTAACTACTCCCGTTTGTAACTCAACCCTTCTTGTTGGGCTTCAATGCTCTTGAGATTTGTCGCTCTTAAAAGGAGTGTTGCATCGGGTGTTGGCCATTTTCAGTGAGATTAAAAGGAGCTTTTCGAGTTTGTGAGAGTGAATTGTGAAAGTTCGCAAATTACTGTTTGCAGTAGAGCATAAGAGAGAGAGAGAGTTAGGATGTTTAGAGTGAGAGAGAGAGAGTAAAATGTATTTTTATTTGAATTTTTTTTTAAATTTATACTTTTTGAAAAATTTACCGTTGCCATTTAATAACTAGTAATTACGCAGATTCAGTCACTGATTTTGACTGTTGCGGAATTTAAGGCAATCAGTTTTAAAACGTTATTTCTTTTCAAAAATAGAAATACAGTAGGGTAAAAATAATGCTGGTCTGTATTTTACATATGCGGTAGAGTAGTAGAGCATTTTGGCCAGTTTACTGCTTTAAATCAGTCATATCCAATTCACCTCGGAATTGAATAAATTTGCTTTCATCAAGAGACTTTGTAAAAATGTTTGCAATTTGTTTTTCTGTTGGAATATATTCTAATTTAATGTGACCTTTTTGCACATGAACTCTGATAAAGTGATGTCTGACATCAATATGCTTGGTCCTTGCATGAAAACTGGATTTTCTAAAATTGCTATTGCAGACCTGTTTTCACAAAATATTGGAGTTTTTGAAAACATTATACCGTAGTCTGTAAGTTGTGATCTCATCCATAATACTTGTGCATCTGCAGTAAAGGTTGACACTGTGGTCTACTTCTTGCTAAATCATGAAATCAATCTTGCACCAAGAAATTGACACGAACCACTTCTGCTTTTCCTGTTAACTCTACATCTTGCAAAGTCTGCATCTCAATAGCCTGTTAGCACACAATAGACTGAGTACTGGATATCTGGTCTACTTGAAGTAAGGTATAAGAGTGAGTCTATTATTCTTCTATACATTGTTTGGTTTATTTGTTTTCCACTTTCATCCTTATCAATCTTGATGGCTGCACTCATGGGGTGTTTCATGTGACTTGCATTTTCTAATCCATATTTCTTGACTATGTTCTTCAGGTATTTAGCTTGATTTATAAATATCACTTTTTCTAACTGTTATACCTGAAGTCCTAAAAAAAATTTAATTCTTCCAGTAAACTCATTCGATATTTAGATTTAATTAATGCAGCAAATCTTTCACACAGTTTGCTATTAGTGCAGCCAAATATAATATCATCAACATAAATTTGCACTAAGAGTATGTGTTCGTTATGTTTCTTAAGAAATAAGGTGGTATATACCTTTCCTCTCTGAAAATTATTCTCACATAGAAAAGTTAAGAGAGTTTCATACCATGCCATTGGAGCATGTTTCAAACCATATAATGCCTTGTCTAACCTGTAAACATGATGTGGATGTTTAAAGTCTTCAAATCCAGGAGGCTGTTCAACATATACCTCCTCATGTAGCTTTCCATTGAGGAAGGCACTCTTCACATCCATTTGAAAGTTGCACTCTTGTAACAGGGGCAAAGGGTTCATCAAAATCAATTTCTTCTTCTTGTGAGCAACTTTTTGCCACTAGCCTGCCTTTGTTTCTGATGGCTATTCCATTTTCATCAGTTTTGTTCCTAAACACCCACTTGTAACCAACAACTGGATAATTCTTGGGTCCTGGCACTAGATACCATACTTGATTTTTTTGAAACTCTTTTAGTTCTTCCTGCATGGCATAAATCCAGTTTGGATCACTTAGAGCTTCATTTGTTGTCTTTGGTTCCATTTCTAATATGAAGCATGCAAACAGACACTCTCTTGTTGTTGCTCTTCTAGTCTGCACAAGTGCATCCTTGTCTCCAATGATGTAATCTTGTGTATGTGCCTTGATCCATCTTCTTTTATCTTGATCAATGGTTGCGTGTTCCAGTTGTTGTTGTATTATGGGCGGTTCTGGCTCTACTGCATTATTGTCTCTTCTGTGTGTGTAGACCGCTCATCCTTTTCTTTAGCTTCAAAGCCCTTGTCTACATCCTGTTCATCATCTATGCATGCACATTCCTTATCGAAGACATTAGCATTACACATGGATATTTCAGATTCATCAAAAGACACATGAATTGACTCCTCAATTGTTTATGTTTTTTTTGTTATATGCACTAAAGGCTTTACTAGTTGTGGAGTACCCTAAAAAGGTTCCCTTGTTAGTCTTAGGGTCAAATGTTTCTTGATGATATTTATCATTGTTATGTATACAACATTTGCATCCAAAAGCATGAAAGTTTTTTACACTTGGTGTTTTTTCTTTCCAAAATTCATAGGGGGAAGAAAGTTTGTCCTGTAGACCTTAGGAGAGGAAAGATTATCGGAGCTCCCAGTTGCACAGCCTACAGAAATGGAGGAAGAAGCACAGTCTGCACCAACAGAAGAGCAGACTGAAGTCAGTTCTCAAGGACCAAGAACCTTGGCAAAAGTTTATGGATCATCCTCAATAAGTATACCACCAAAGGAGCCAGAAACGGCTGTACTCCAAGATGCAAACATTGCTTTGGAGTATCTGAAAACTGGTGCTGATGAAAACCTTCAGAAGCTTATCCTGGAAGCCCAAAAAAGTTATCCGAAAATTAGAGAATGACCAAGGGCACAGCTCAGGCAAGAGCAAAGTGCACAAGGCTATACAAGAAAAGAGATTGAAGCTATTGAAGCCAAACTCAGAAGGATGCAGACTAAGCAGCCCTCAACTGCATCATAAGCATGGGCCACAACAATAACCACAACAACACAATCTCCAGAAAATACAGAAATTTTGAAGGCACTATAGACTGTCCAAGCCATTCAAGAGAAGGTTCTGAAACACAGGGCCAAGACTGATGAAATGCTTGACAAACCCCAAAGCTCATTCCCTTAGGACCAAGAACAAGGTAAAGGATCAACCCAGATGGCTCAAGGATAGAAATCGGAATAATAGACGGCATGACAAAGGCAAAAATCGAGCAACTTATTCTAATTCAAAGAATGGAGGCCAACAAGGAAAAGAGGCCCACTGAACCCTACATATTATTCAGTAGGGCTCTAGAAATCTAGGATTCAACTCTCAAAACTAGAAGGCACAAACAAGAACAGTTGCAACATGTTGAATTTGTGCACTCCTGAAGTGGAGGCTGAATTAAAAAGGTTGGTTGACAAACATGTTAGGGTAGCAAAACTGAAAATTTATGATTACCTGTCCAGACTAACCACTTGCAAAGCATCGTCATTAGGGGATGATGATGATGGTTATGATGAATCACCACAGCCAGAAGATCATAATGATGATGAAATCAATGATGAAGTACCCAGAGAAGGCATTCACGAATAACCTGCAGCAGAGTCTCCAGCAGCAGAGTCTACAGCTGCAGAGCAATCAGCAGAAGAACAGCCAACAACAGAACAACCAACAGTAGAAGAACCAATGGAGATAGGACCAACAATTGAAGAATCAACACCAACAGCAGCAAAATCAGTAGAATAAGAGGAAACAGGAGCTAAGGAACTTGCAACAGAAAAGGCAGAAGACATTGAGGCATCAATGGAGGTAGCTACAGCACCCAAACCCTCAAAAATTGACAAACCAACCGCAAAGGGATCACCAACAAAAGAGTCAGTATCACCAAACACAGATGCAGCAGAGATAACCACAGAAGAAACACCTACAAACTATGACTAAACCACTGAGCAAGCAGGGTTCACTCAAGTTGCAACACTTGATCGCACTCCCACACAGACAGAGGAGGTGATCATAGTGGAGGATGAATCACCAGAAACAACCTCAATGATAAGAGAGGAGCAAACTTCAGCAGAATGCCCTTTCAGAAGTGTCACTCTTGAAGAAATGAAGAAGCACCTGATGAGTGACACCCCTTCTGGTAAAGAACAAATGCACGCTCAAGGTGTATCTCCTCTCAACCTGGTGTTTTCACCCCCCCCCCCTCCTCTTCATTCGGATTGGTACAGACCAAGGCAGATCCGCCCTCTGTTGGGTTCCCTCAAGGTCTCCTCTACAGTGGCACATCTGACATCCAAATGACACCCTACACTTCAGCTAGAAGTCTGAAGCAAGCCCTTAAAAATGTCAGATTGACTCCAATCCATGAAAGGCCATCCTCTACTACACGAATGGCACGTTCTTCCTAAGATGTGCAAATTATATATTATTTGCACCACATAAACATTAATAGGATATTAATAAGTATAGTAGTGGGAAGTAGGGTCGAACCCAATAAGAAACGAGGATTAAAAATTAAATATTGTAATCTTACATAAAATAAATTGCATACATTGGGGGTTTTTGATTTTGATGGTAAATAAACTGTTAAACTAAGATCTGAAAATTAAGTTGAAAAGATAGAATGTTCAAGGTTTTTATATAAGAGATATTAAATTAATATAACTTCAAATCATGTGGATTATGATTAAATCATAGATTGTATTTTTCTCTCCAATTCAATATTGCAGAATGTAGGTTGTAGCTAATTAAACAAACATTATAAACTAAATTTGTAATGAGAATGAGCTATACTAATGTTAATTAATCTAGACAAAATGAGAATATATCTATCTTAATTAATATTGATCATAAATAATAATTCAACCCACTCTATTTATTAAGCAAATGAGAATGACTTACAAATAATTATTATGACATGGATAACTTTAATTATGCAAATGAGATTGACATAATTATTGGTTTGCTACTAATGTTATCAAATGAGAATGATAATTGCAATAATAAAAAATATATAACCTAGAGTAGCTAGTTCCAAGCTATATGATATCAATTAAAATCAATGCATGCTTCAAAATCATGTAATATAAAATTAAAGATATTGAGTCCTGTATTCTAGCAATCTCAGTAATTTGATACCCCACAATCATCAAAATAGATATCTAAATTACACACACACCAATCTCAATCAATATGCATTGACATTGAAATCTGAAACTTGAGCCATAGCATTGAATAATTCATAATCAATCAACATGAACATTAACAACAACTTCGAATAACAATCTTTAAACAAAGTTTGATACCCATGATTACAAACTAGAGGTTGAAGTCGAGTCGGGACTGATGCGTGCTGTTGTATACACGTCAAATTAGTATTTATGAGCACTCACTTTCACTCTATAAATATAGAATTAATGCAGTAGTGGAAGTAAGGGTCAAACCCACAGGAAATCGTAAATGTCCAATTAAACTAACTTGAAGTAGTAACTATTCTAGGAATTGGGGGGGGGGGGTGTTTAAAAGGTGATAACTAAACTAATTACTCAGAAGTAGATAAAATTAAGCTAGATAGTAAGGTGATTGCTTGGATTAGGAGAAATGTAGGGATAATGGTTGAGTCATTTTGAATCACTTAGCTAAATCATTAATGTTTCTAGATCTTAGGTGTAATGATTAATGTGGAATGTTTGTGATAAGTATTGGCTTAACTCACTACGTTCTTTAAATTCTACCTTCCAATTAGCTCGGATAGTTAAACTAACTCAAGAGATCTAAATCAGTTCAATTAGCTCGAATATGACTTAAAACACAAGAGTTGAATCATAACATGGAACTTAACATTCATAACAATCATAGCAATTAGTTTACACTAATCATGTCACATGCATTTGAAACCATTGATTGTATATGATAATTAGCTTAAATCATATTATATCAATTAGCTACTGAACAAAACCATTTGGCATGATTTATAGCTTTAACATACGTATTTTAGGTGCTCAATCTAGTATACACATGTTATATGATGATTCTAATAGGTTTTATGCATCAATCTTTCATTAAGCACCTCTGGTTTGAGTTAAATGCTCAACATCTCATGATCTAATGACTTCAAAACTCATCAACATATCCCTACTATCGATCTACTCACACATAATCATGGAATAAAGCATTGGATTAAGCAAAGCAACGGGAACAATCATTCTGATCAGTTTGACAACTACAGAACAAGTGTTTTACAGTGCACGTAGCGTTCCAAGACAAAGTCCAATGGGTTCCTATGCGTTGCGGATCAAGATTTCTTCAATTCCCTCTCCAAAACCCGTCTTTCTTGCGTCTCTCGTCCTCTCGATCATCTTTGCCTCCCTGAGTGTCTTCCCTTCGGTTCTCTGCTTAGAATAACCCTAGGAGGAGTATCTATAGGCGAGGGCTTGCAACCAGATCGATCCGACGGCTGAAACTCATCATTTTTCATCTGGAGATACGTCGCGGCTGCGACCATGCCCATCGTGCCCGCGACAGGTTAAAATCTGGGAATTTTTGGAAAAATATCCGTCGCGCCCGCGACAGCTGTATGCCCGTGACACAGTGTTGTGCCCGTGACACCTGTACAGCTAACCTAAAATCCAAAATTAAAAATACTAAATGACGTTCAAAAATACAAAAAACTTATACATGATATCTAAAAATACTAATCTAGCTAAACGTGATGAAACATTACCGTAAAAACTCTCAAAGCACGTGTAATGATCATGAAACGTGAAATACGGCTTTCTGAGTTCATGGTTCGTCATTTTCTTCATCCTTCTTCGTTTTTGCTCCAAAGTTCACGCCAATCTGCCAAAAACATGAAAGCAAAAACGAAGTCCAAAAACAAAAAGACGCTAAAAATGTTATTTAGACAATACAAAAGGAATAAAACAGACATTTGGAGTATTGAAATGATGTGTGTTTTCATACACATCAAATTCCCCTAAGTTAAACCTTTGATTGTTCCTAAGCAAAGTCTAGACTCAAAACAAAGAAAGAAACGTGAAATGAAGAAAAACTATCAAAAATCAAAAATTTTATAGCTCGAGCATCAAAGTAATTAGATTGCCTAAAATCAACACTAAACACATGTCGAAAGAATATTAATCAAAAGTCGTCCTTAATCTCTATTCACATCACATCTAGCTATTCCTCAAATCATTCCCTTTCATAGTCCTTCACACCAAGCAGATTCTCGAGTTGTAGCAAAATAAAATACTTCGAAAACTCAAATCAAATTTTTTTTCTTTTTCACCCGTTGCTTCCTTATATAGGGTCATTCCCAAAGCCACCAAGGTCTCAAAGGAGGTCTAAATTTCCTTTTGGATATGTATCTTTTCTCTTCTTTTTTTCAAGCGATATTATCAAAGACTATGTTTCCCTTTTTATCTGTAGATGGTAATTTTGATTACCGAGGTATGGAACAAAGCACCTTATAACATTGTTGTGCAAAGATTGTTTTTATTCTTTTTTCCAATTCTAAGCAGGTTTAGAGCATTCTCCAGTAACCAAAAATAGCAAGAGGGTTACCATGGAAGAATAGGTGTTTAATAAACAAAAGAAATCAAAATTTTCTTCAAACAATTTTAAAAACCACTCCATGCTCCCTTATAAGTGGTGGATAAATGAAAATATAGCATAAAAAGGGATCATGAAGGTTTTCTTTAATTTCTAAGTGTCTAGCTACAGTTCAAGTCACAACTTAAGCGCTATCTACACATGAAAAAGGTCATCTCATAGGAATGAACTAGAATGATATTAGCAAAGATTCAGAACT
>JAOVYX010000563.1:0-13522 GCA_035668315.1 Drosera spatulata
GAACCCTAGAGAACTCTAGAAAAGTGTGGAGAAGTCATGAACTTTGTGGAGAATTCTAGAGAATTCTTTGAAATCAATCTCTCCATTTAGCTTGTCCGTGACACAACGCCGCCCTGGCTGCATTCACATCTATTTTACAATTAGAAAGCGCACCCTTTGAATCACCTTCTTTGCCTTTTCCACTTTGAGGACTCAACATAGCTTGAGACTTATCCATATTTAGAGGATACTTCTTGCATGTCCTCAAGTGATTATTAAGGCCACTAGTTCCATTTTTATGTGATCCGCACCTATCTCCTTCTTACAATAGTTACAAACTGCCACTTTCTTGTCGACGATCATTTGGTCCCCCTCCTTTGTTGTTTTCTTTGAGAAATGATCCCAAACCTTTGGTCGCGTCTCCATGCTCTTTCTCTTCTTAGTCTCAGTAGTGGTGGCTTTTGTGGTTTCCCCTTCGTCTTCCATGGTATTGACATTAACGGAACAATCCAATTCTTCTTGTAAATAGGACATCTGATATCAAAAGAAATAAAAGACGCATATAAAAATATCAAAATCAAAGCTCGCTTTCAATAGCTGAAGCACATGTAGGTAGCAATAAGCCATAATCAGAGTTCTAAAATAATCCAACAGGATCGCAAGCCAAAGTTCAGATTTCCTCCATGATCATAATACCTAGCAACCTATAGAAAATTCACAAAACTTTCATCCACCTAATTTACCATCTGCCATCATCAACTACAATCTAAATTGAACAACTTTCATTCGAAAATCGATTGCTCAGTCACTAATTGTTCGAAAAAAAAAAAAAATAACTTAGAGCATAATGTGAAGTTTGGGAGTTACCCGTTTGATATAAAGGGAAAAATTGGATTTACTTGCTTAAATTGGAGTTACCCGTTCAAGCATAAATTGATCATCAAAATTGATTGATTACCTCACAATAAAAGAAGTTTGAACCCTAATACTAAATACTAATATCGATTGATTACCTGACGAAGCCCTACGAAATTGGAAGTGATTCTACAGAAAGACGATTCTGGAGAGGGACGACAAGTGGTGACGGCCTTGAGGAATTGATAATGAAGCAAAGTTGCAGAGGATGATAAATCGAAATGATGACGAATATTTGGAGAGGAAAGGCGAGGCGATGCTGTTGAGGAGAATGGAGATATGGAAGTCCTTTTAACCTAAATTGAATTCTCATTTTATCTATGCAATAATATGGAGACCTTTTTAAGCTAAATTAAAATCGATTAATTCGGTTATTGAAATACCCAAAATTTTCAGAAAATAATAAGCGAATCGAAATCAAATTGAAAAAGAAAAATCGAATTACCGAAATCGAAATATCCGAATATCGAATTAACCGAACCGAATCCGATATTTCGGTTCGGTTCGATTCGATACTTCGATTTTCGGGATTTTCTCCTCAGTCCTACTTGTGCTTACTTGTATTATTTTTGTTGTTTGTATTGTTAAATTTGTTTTAGGAAACGTATGTCAATTAAGAGTGATTAGAGTCTGAAAGGAAGCTCGGTGGATTTTGGATGGTTTAAAGATGTGCAGGTTTATGTAAATGGTTGACTCTACCAACTACGTATTGTAGTTGTGCGAATGTATTTTATGTAAATTTGAATTAATATATGGATTATAGTGACTTACACGGATTATCGCTTGTGCTTTAATAATTCATGTGCCATCACGTCATTGGAAATTCAGCAGTTGTTAGATAGAAGACTGATATTGTCAAGGTCATTGGTGATGTGGTGAGTGGCGTCAGAGTCGGGATACCAAGTGCTCAATTCTGTGTTATACGGAGTAACCTGTTTTGATGGTTGAAGTTCCTGGTAGAAGAGGTTCAATCTGTTGTAACAATCCAGAGCAGAGTGACCAGGTTTGTTGTAAATCTGACAAATGATGCGTCCATTTTGAGCATCAAGTCAATTATTATAGGATGAGTTGTGTCCTCTGACTTGACCTTTACCACGTTGAGTGATGCGTGTTGTTACAAACACGTCAAATTAATCCTCACTTAAAATATTAATATAGATAGAATGAGTAGGGATCGATCCCACAGAGAGATGCAGTGTACTAATTAGTAATGATCAATCACGATATATTAATTATTTAACCTAAAACTTATATGTGTGCTTGAGGGTAGGGGGTTTTGTATTTAAATTACAAACTAATTAATACTAATAATTAAAAATAGAAGAAATAAATAACTAAGGTAAATTGATTGCACTGGATTGTTTAACGAAGTTGTAATTAGTGAAAATAAACGTAAGGAGAATTCTCATAACTTCACTCAACTTAGGGATTAATCATTGAAGTTAAAGATAATGAATTAATATAGATTTGTATATGAATATTTTTGAAAGTTCGTGATTATATCAAGAACAAACTAGACGGGGGGTTAATAGGCTGTTCTAAAACTTTCTTTGACTAAAAATTATCTACGCAGCGAAAAATGATAATCTGAGCAAATAAGATCAGACGAACAACCCTGATCTCAATCAGACAGTCACAACCAAGATATCAACAGACAATCATCAAACTGTTAACTAATCAACAATCTAACAACTAATCAGACTAATGATATGAAGATGATGTTTGATCACGATTCTTTAACCGATTCAACTGATGAACAAAGAACTGTGAAATGTACAATTAACCCTATTAGATCAATGAACAAACTGTGCCTTAATCAAGATCACTATTATCAGAGTCCTGATTTCGATAGATGAACATAACAACTTCTAGCGAATCAACTTTTAGTGGTTCAGACTCAAATTAGTGTTAACAAACTGATTTGAACTTAATCCACTCTTCCTCTTGTTAGCAGTGTAGTAGCCAAGAGGGGAATCCACTAGATCACCTCGGATCATAATTCAACAGATTGAGTTTTCAGGATCAGTCAACAATCTTTTCATGCAATTAGATTTCAACAAATTTAACGACAATCGATCCCCGCAAGATCCACCAAACAATCTCAACAGATTATCAAAAAGAAACACACTTATAGAGAATGAAGACTTGTATCAATCAACGTCTTCGCCATGATGTTCCTGAGAAAACCAATTCTTGATGAACACCTGAGAGTTTTCTTGGTGAGGAGAGAAAGAGAGAGAGAACTTTGAGCACTTTGATTTGAAGATGCATATGCAGAAGTGTGCTTCTTTCGTTATTGTACCTTCTGTAGTCTTACGTCTTATATAGGCAAGGTTTGAGGATTGCGCTCCAATCAATCCCGAATTCTCTTTCAAGAAATCCAATAGCGCATCACATAATTCTGACCAGAAGTCAACAAAGTTTTTCTTCACAAGATACATGTCTTAATAAATAACCCTAGAAGACTGACTAACTTATCCGATCTGAAGTCGGCAGTCAATAGACCTTCTTGAACCAATCTCATAACTATTCTGATTACAACTGAATTGATACTCACAGACCCACTGAATCAGACACGATAACCCTAGAACCCAAAAGACTTATCTATAACTGACCAACTATTTTGTCCAAAACTTCCGAAGACTTATCTGTCCCAAGACAACTGTTCTATCTAGAGCTTTCATTGTTCTGATTTTTACTGTTTGATATACGTCGTCTTATAGAGTACCGGTAGACTATCAAAACACTTCATCTCAAATGTTAGTAATTCTTTGATTTATCAAATCCAATAATACACTTTCAGGTTTGGTTGTAACAAAGGGGATATCTTTAATCATGTTCTCTAGTATTTTAATTACCAAGATAACTCGAATAATAAACTAATCATCTATCCTATATATCATGATAGCATGAATACATAAAAATAGATAATTGAATCAATCAAGGAACATATCAAACATGAATTAATGGCAAGATAGATGGGTCTACTCATTCACATTTCAAAAGATCTTAAACAAACTATAGCAAGATAGCTTGGTTTATGATCTATTTAATTGCTAGTTCAATGACCAAAATAGTTTATAAGTGGCTAGTTGAGACAGAAATCATAAGTTAATTATAGTATACTTAATGTTAAATGTTGAGTAGGTAGCCAATCTAGATAAAGTTCTAATATTTGACATCATTCATGTAGAACAAATCTCATTCAAGTGATAAATAAAACAGATCTCATATTCCCTTCGTTTCATGTCATCATGATTACTCCCTATTAACTAATCTACTCACACATGATATTGAAAAATAACACAAACATTAATAAAGATACAAAAGTAATCATCATAACCAACATAGATTGAATCAAATGACTAAAGTGCATAAATGATCAACGAAAGTACTTACAAACCAATGAAAAAGGTCTTCAAACTGATAATCCAATCCAGTCCGAGCAACAAGAATGAAGAATGAAAGTGTTCGAGATCTAATCTAAAACCTAAAAGAACAATGAAATACGGCTGCTTGCTGGTTTCTAATTGATAAAAATGAATGTAATATGATGTGTTTATAAAAAAAAAATAACAAAACTCTCAGAAATCTGGAGATAATTACATACTTTTCTAGAACTATGAAGCGTATAGCTGAACAAAAAGACTTCAAGTACCATCCTAGATTTAAACGTGCATGTATTTGTCCTTTGCAGATGAGCTAGTAATTTTTTGCAAAGCTGAAAGGTCTTCTTTGACATTGATTATGCAAGCACTTAGACATCTGGCTGCTACTTCAGGTTTGAAAATTAATAGAACAAAGAGTCTTCTATTTTGTGGTGACATTCCTAATATGTTGAAATCTGAGCTTGCTAATTTGGTGTGCTATGATATTGGTTCTTAGGCTACTAAATATTTTGGGGTGCCTTTAACCCCTAAAAGACTGTACGTCAGTCATTATAAGTCTTTGCTCGATAAATTTTTGAAACATAATATAGTTTGGGAGGTTCGTTTATTAAGCTATGCAGGCAGGCTGGAGCTAATTAAAACTATTTTGCAAAGCCCATATTGGAGTCAAAGTTTTCTCCTGCCAATGGGTGTTGAGGAGGAAATTGAAAGGATATGTTTGAACTATCTATGGGCTGTTGTAGTAAGCAATAATTCAAGGAATCTTGTAGCTTGGGATGTGATATGTTAGCCATTAAGGTTTGATGGGCTTGGTATAAAGAATCTGCAGATTTTAAATATTGTGTATGTTTAAACATTTTTGGACTTTAGAGAAAAAAGAAGATCATACGTGGATACGATGGACTCATAGCTATCACTTAAAGTATGTATTGTTCCTTGATTATCAGGTGAAAATCAGTGATTCATGGGTTTGGAAATAGTTTATAAGGGACAAAAACAGGATCATGGCTATAAGGGGTGGATTTCCTTAGGTGAAGATGGATAACAATAAGCTGTATGCTAAGATTCATAGATGTGTACCTATTCAGCTGTGGTATAAGTTTCTTTGAACCCTGATGTCGTCCTTAAGTATGTTTCTATCTCATGGTTAGCATTTCATACAGATTGAGGGTAGGACACTGGCTGTATGACCGAGGAATTATCTCATCTAATGCTTGCCAGCTATGCAATACAGCATCTGAAACTCGGGATCGCTTATTTGTGCTGTGTAATTTCTCTTGTGTAGTATTCAGGCAAATTGAGGTAGCATTACATGTGAGATGGAAAGGTAAATGCTGCAATGAATGGATCTTATGATGGAAGAAGGCCGTCAAGGGTCGGACAAGAGTGGCAAAGCAAAGAAGAAAATCATGACTGCGTTTTGTTTACGAAATCTGATATGCCGGGAACAAGAGGGCTTTCAAGAGGGAACCACTACAGATTTTGGATGTTGCAAGGCGTATTCTGATGCAATGATATAAATGCACTTTTGTTTTGTCTTTTTGTTGTTTTGATTATTGTTATTAGCCTACTGGTTGTAAGGGGTTTAATAAGTATAGGAGCAAAGATGTATTGGGGATTTAAAAGAAAGAAACGTACACACATAGTCTCGTCAAGTGTAGGGTATGAGGTGGGTATCCTTATAAGATATGGTGATGTACGTAAACCTTATTCCTATTTTTATATGGAGAGGCCGTTTTTTGATGCCCTTAGATGTTAAACCCCTGATCTTATGATTATGAGGGAGGCGGTTTACCATTAAACCAACTCCGCTTGATATATTGGGGATTTGAAAGGACGGCCTAAAATTTACGGATTTGGGAGAAACCTAAAAAGACATAAAAAATAGACATAAACATAAGATGTAGACTAAGAAAAACACGCATAAAGATGTGTCTCACAACACATCAATTTCCTCAAATGAAAAGAAAAACATTGTCGATTTTTTCAAAACAAGCGTGAGCGCCACGCTTGGCTAGTCTGGGCAAAGTTTGGACTTGAGCTTGGGTTTGGTAAATGGTGCTTATGACACAACCTCAAGGGGTTTGTCGATCCCTCTTATCCAAATCATGTTTCTCGATTTTGTAAGTCTGTTTATGACCTTAAGTAGATACCTCGTGTTTGGTTTTTTTGATCAAGCTTTTTATTTACTTTAGTTGGGTGACACCTCTATATTTGTTATTTTATTGTGTATTATAATTTTTTTGACTTTGATAGAATTAAATTATTGTCATCTATCAAACCCAAAAAGATGTTTTCATAGAAAAAAAAGAAAAAAAAATGATGTTTAACAACCAAAGTTAAAACCAAAACGCATCATCGTACCGTTCAGCATCGACACAACGAGCAAACCCTAGCTACTGAAAGAAACGACACTCTCTCCAAACCCTAGCCAATCTCCCCTCATCAAACCCTACCAAGATTCAGAATACGATTTTCTACCACTTCGTCGACGATTGAGTCGAATTAGTCTCGGATTGGTTCGAATTTGATGAATTACGGTTTTCAAGGTGTCACTGCCCGAAACTCGTGCTGATTTTTGTGCGAATTGAGTGAGACTTCTTGCAATCACAAGCAAGATTCTCTTTGGCTTTTATATTGCCTCTTCATTGAGGTATCTGCTCGATAATGATTCTCCTTTTAGCTCTTTAAAGGCGTTAGTTTTGGTTTTCTTGAGTTTTGTGTGTTTTCTTGACAATAATGTGTATGGTATAATGATTCTATTGAGTTTTTAGCTGTAATTATTATGATATGTGTTAGCTTGTGCGTATATTAAGTTCCAAATAATCAACACTGTCCCCATACCCATAGTGACTAGTTGATGGGTATAGGGACAGTGTCTATTATTTGGAGGCTCTCAAATTGCATTTCCTCACAGTGTTGATATTGACCGTTGAATTTAATTACGATACACCTAACGTAGGTGTTTGATTAGATTTATTTATTGTTATACGAGTGTTTATTTCTTTCGACATTCATGAACTCATCAGTTTTGTTTGATTAATATCTCCTGCTTTGACAACCACTACTGTAATAAACTGAGCCTGGCTGCCACAACAGTAACAAACCGAGTTGTGGTTTCATTCTGTGTGACAAATTGTATGGATATGAATTATGTCATTGTTTTTTAATTTTGGCAAAAATGTGGTTCTTGATTAATGGTTGTGGATGTAAGGGTTTGGCAGGATGATGTTATGTAATATATCTTCTATTTTTTTTTTTTTTTTGGTACAAGGATGATTGAAAGGCAAGGACTTTCTGATATGCTCTTTTTTGTGTGTTTTTAGTGTTTCCCTATTCTACGTGTAATACTAGATGAAGGACGTGTAGCTTCTTGGTTTTCTTGGAGAAGTTGACATGAGCCGGCTATCAATTAGGCCGCGTCCTCTCGATTTTCACAAGAAGCTTGCAATTGTAAAATCTTTCAAGGATTTTGATGACGATGAAACTCCAACACCCACTCGGAATTCTCAAGTATTTGGCTTTGCTTCAGAGGCTGATACTGAGGTATGAGCTTGCTTTGGATTTATGTTTATAAAGAGAACTCCGTATCAGATGTATAACCAGTCAGTTTCTGTAGCAAGGATATTGTGAGTTTCCTTAAAGATCAGTGTCTATAAAAACTATGCACACCACATTGTTGCCTTGACATATGTAATCGTGCTTATAAGTTATCATGCATTTATAATATACTTGGATTCCGTTCTGGAATCCAGAAATTCCTTTCCTCTAAGTCCTCACGGACATTATGGTTTCACGTTTGTGAAGAAAATCAAGGAACTTTTAAGTAATCGTTATTGTACATTGGTTATTCACATTCATATTTCAGATCGTGGTGATTCATTTTTTTGTTTTTGAGACCCCTTAATCCTATAATAAAAAAGTTATAGAGATTATAAACGCGCATTGTATATCTGCCTGGCCTTTTGTGTCTCTCTCACATCTATTCCGTTTTGGAGAAAGCATTATGTTCACTCAAATTTTATGAAGTTTTATTATCATTTCTACTAAGATTGTATTAAGAAGATGAAAGAGAGCATGTGATTGTTGTGCATGGTTCATTAGAAAACCGAATCAATAGGCTCGTTAGGAATGCACTCTTTTTTTTTTTTTTAAATATTTAAGTCAAATAGTGTACACAATTGGGAAGATTTAAACACATGGTTTAGATGAGGGCGCAAGGGAATGTGGTACACTGACTTATTCTATGAAGACAATCCTTTTTTAAGTGAGACAATTGAGTCAAATTCTTAGGTCTTAGGATAAGCTCATAGTGGTGGATAAACTTTCTACTTGGTCTATGACTGCAGACACAATGTGTTTAATGGGAATTCTCCCTCCTGGATCAGTTCTTTATATCTTGGAGTTCAGACATTTAATCCTATAGTCATTGAAATTCAAAAGTTTATGACATATCATTTTGCTGAAAAGGTTAGGTCCAAGTTCAATAAGAAGACATCATATGAACTTGTTTGTTAGCATGGTTCCGTTCAAAGTTTGTTGGGCTTATTCATGACGAAAAACCCTCTGACACATCTTTCTTCCAGCAGTGGAAGTGAGATCAAGTTGAATCACAGGCAAATTTGTCTTCCTTTGGGCATTCTTTGGTATTGGTTGATTCAATTCTTATTGAATTCCTTAATCACAAGGCAACGTCGTAATATGGTTTTATTACGTTGTGTAATTTAGTAGATCATATCTAAACATTTCAGCCCTGAGTAATTGACAATTTATAATTCATTACAGCCTTCACCTAGTCGTACCATTTAGTTGAGCTTATGCTGAAAAAGATGAGTCCAGTTTCTATTAGAATGCATTTTCTTTAACTTTCATTGTTACCATGGGCAGTGCAGTGCATTAGATGTAAATTATTGTAATTGGCTATTTCCTTTTAGGAAAGTTGAAATGCCATGCAAAATGCTCTTGCTTTTGGGCTTCTTTGGTAGGTTAGTTTCCATTATAAGCTTATGCATAAGCATAAAGATGGACTGTAATACAGGTGTATTTTGCAATTGAATACATCTTACCAAAACATTAGTGAATTAAAAGGATGACTATTTTTAATTCCAATACAGCTTGCACTTGCTGACCACGCCATTCTTAGAAGCGAATTTCCAATTTTGAGCTAGTGCATTGATTTAAATACCCATTTGTCATCCCGTGTTGCTATTGATGGAGTTCTATAGAATAGTCGATGGACTGTGGGAAGTATATAATGCATCTTATTGATCTATCTAGAGGAAAATCTGTGGGACAGAGGAAGTAGCATGACACTAAGAAACATTTGACAATTTTTTTATTTTTTTTGCCTTTCCTTTTCTTTATTGGTAAGTTAGCTTTAGGGTGTAAGCTTGAAGCAGGGGGTCTCATCTCAATTAACATTGGTCGATTGCAATTCACTTATTCAGCTCACGCAAGTCATGGCCATATTTCACAGCTTATCCTTGCTTAGAATAAAAATAGATCACCATTGTCATCGATGATGGTAAACCTACCTAGTTTGGGGATTTTTATCCCGTCCCTAGCCGGTCCCAAGTCCGGATAAAATGGTAAGGGTTATGTGTTAGGTAGCCGACAGTCAACACGTAAAAAGTTCCGTTGGATTTCTCAACATGAATATGACGACTTGTGACGTCGTCGTATTCATGTACCCGACCCCACTTGATGGGATAAAGGCTTGATTTGTTGTTGTTGTATTGTCATCGATGATGGTGCATTTTTCCAGTTATAGAGTACTCTAAATGTTCGAGTCAGTGCATTTGCTGATTTCTAGGTGGTATAGCACAGTCAAAGAGGGCCTAACTTTGTTGCTATTTTTTAAGCAGTTCTTTATCCATCGATTGATGTTTTGATTTCTCCGTGTCCGTATTTGAGGAGGCATTGCTTAATTGACAATCTGTGCTGGTAATTAATGGTTTGCACAGCATTTACAATTCGTCTAGTGCTGGTTTATATATTTATAGAATTGTTATACTGGAACATGGCTGAGTGGTTTTTTTTTTCTCCTTCTTTGGCCCAATTGATATGGTAATGCCTGACTGTTAATGGTTGTAGATGCTATTATGATACTTTTGGCCCCACTTGAGATAAAGGAATTGCTGTCTGCATGTATAGAACCTCTCATGAGTTTTTCTGGCGGCAGTGAACCTACACAGATGTCATTTGGGGATACTTGTTTATAAATTTTCAAAAGCACTCCTCTTGCTTTGGATCTCTTTTCACTCTTCATTACAATAAAAGCGTTTTGGTAAGATCGAAAAATTTTTGCCATTAGAAGTACTTGATGGTTTTTCTGCAGGTTCATCATCATGTCCCCAACAAAAGAGTTGCTGCTGAAATTCCTACTCCGGAATTTGTCATCGTTGATACATATGAAAGAGATTACTCCCGCAGCTTTAATCAACCGACCACATATATACGTGCTAGAGGAGGTATGTAGTAGTACTTCAAATTTTCGCTAGTGTTTTTTCCCTATCAATAGTTGAAGTTCTGTTCTAATACATTATTGAAAATATCTGCAGCAAGAGCTGAGATTGGAGAATTCGTCGAGTATGATCTAGACAATGAAGATGAGGACTGGCTTGACGAGCTAAATGAAGATAGGAAGATTCTCTCACCTGAGAAGTAATATGTTATTCTCCTTGATAGTCCATGAGTGCATGATGAGTACTGGTTCTTGATTTTGGCTTGCAAAGTTGAATAGATAGGTCACTAGTGTTTTTTTCCCTCTTGGACCAATGTGTCTACTGAATGAAGGCTTTCTTTTATTAATGTTGTCGAAGTAGAAGGGGCTCTTTTCTATTGCATGGGTTTTGCGCAAATCAAAACATCAGATAAGACCAATATATTTCTTGGTTTGTTTCCTTTGGTTTGAGTTTGATTTGCAGTTGACTTACTTGAAGTATAATCCAGGACAAATAGTTTGCGATCTATGTTACCCTAAATCATTATTTCAACTGATGCCTTTATTGCTTTCTTTCTTTTTATTATTCTTTTTGTCACCTGAAAGAATGAAGTGCTTCAACCAGTTAGGGGGCATGCCTTTTTTGGCTTAGGTGCTGTTGGCTAAACTTATTATAGCTGCTGTCTGGTTTCATGGGCACTTCACTCGATGGTGATGGATCGTCTATTTTGCAATTATTACTACAGCTATATGCTATTTCTCCCTTTTTCCATGTTACAAAAGAAAAGAAATGGTTTCTTGCGAGTGTGCTTATTAAGTTTCCTGCCTTGTGGGTTTGATTCTAAATTTGTGGCTTTTACCATAGGCTTCATTGGCTTTTGTATCTCCTTTTTTATATTGGCTTGTTCATGTTGCAGACTTGAAAGTATACTGCATAAATTGGAGATGCTGGATCATAAAGCTAGGGAAAGAGCAGGTCTCATTACTCCTACTTTTGGTTCACCAATTCCTGCAGTTCTTCAGCTTGGTGTTGCGGCTGAGGTAATTAGTGAAAATGGTTGGTGGCTTTGAAATATGTTTTACATGATGTTGAGCGCCTCAATACCTATTGCCCACTAAAATTTTCTGTACTTGATTTTTCAGTCACTACAAGCTCAGTCGATTAAGTATGGTGTTCTGGAATCTGTTTATTATTACTGGAGGGAAAAGGTGCTTTTCTGCTTATACTTTTGGCAACATAAATTATTTGCAGACTGCAATTACCCTTATGTCTGCTTTGAATGGCCTATACTCTATGAATCCAATGAACAAAAAGGTGAGTGAAAATGAAAAACAAAAACCTGTTGTATGCGGTTCGACGTGGTAAAGCTTGACAGCCTTAGAGGATGTAGAAATCCCCTTTAACAATTTTTTTCCCCCAGCATTTGATTTTCTGATTAAGCCTGGAATTCCTAGGTCCCTGGCGGTGTTGACATGTGACTCAGAAGGAAACTTAATTCTTGATTAGTTGCAATGTGCTTGTGAATACAAAGGTGCTGTGGAATTCAGCAACAATATTCTTTTCTGACCTCCAGAAGCAATTGACATGATTTTAATCGTCTACATGTGAGACTTGTTATCTCAAGCCCTTGCTAGGACATGCAGGTTTGATTATTGCAGTTCAATTCACCAGGCTTGCAGAGGACTGGTCTGTGTAGAGTAAAATTATTAAAGTGCCTGGCTTCCAGTGATTATCCGGAGATGACGTGCAATAGGATTTAATATATAGGTTTCGTCCAGAAAGGTAGAAACACAGATGCTACTATTTGAGTACAATACAAGTCAAAGTTGGCGATTGATCTTCTCCATCTGTTTTTTCGACCTAATAGTTGTGGTGGTCTTTGCAGGAGAAAGCACTAGGGATCTCAATTATATGCCAAGTGGTTTTCTCCACTATGAAACTCCAGCATAAAAAAAAAAAAAAAAATTAAACCATCCACCACCCATGGCTAATCTACCTGGTTCTGCAATCTGCATTACTCATTATCTTCTGCGTTCTTTCTGCGATTATTAATAACATAGAAAATACTGTGGCAAGGATTTTTTTTTTTTTTTTGACTATATTAATAACTAAGAGTAGTGAATATAGGGCAGCTTCATGGGGAGAGCTGAAATGTTATCCCTTATCTGGCTTTTGTCCGTTATGTCACTTATTATCTAAAGGTGTGTCTGTTCTCGAACTACAGCATGCTAGGCTTAGTCTTTCAGTTCTCTCCTTTTTTGCTGCTCTGTAACATTACCCAAATAGATTTAGCAGGAATCCTTGGAAGTTTGTATTTTGCTTTGTCTTGGCTATGCTTGAGTGTGTTTTGTTTGCTACTTTTTCCATTATGCATTGAGATTTTGAGCTGTCTGGTTTATTGTTTCTAGCATAGGTTCTTATGGAAAAGTTCTTGTTTTTTTTTTCCCCCTTTGTTTCTTTTCTCTCCAGCGAGAAAGGTGGCAGAAACCTATTTTGCGGCGATTACAGGTTAGTCTGTGGTTCATTTTGATAGTTAGAAGTTGGAACGGGTTAACTTTATTCAATTGCTAGCTGTTACCAAGTTGTTACAGCCTCAACTAATCGGTTGTTTCTTTGTGTTGGTCACTTGGATCACGTAGCCTCCACCACCAGTTAATGATACCAACCCGTACAATGTTTTTCGGCCAAGAGAGAAAGCTCATAGACTTCATACACGAAGGGTATGCTACTTATTTAGGTTTTCTCATTAATGTTCTGGATAATACCTGGGTATTGACTTCCTTTTTTTTTTTTTTG
>JAOVYX010000564.1:0-13520 GCA_035668315.1 Drosera spatulata
CACGGCTGGGGGCTGCGGCATGACACGACGGAGGTGGAGGCAGCGGATCAGGGGCGGCGGCGGGCATCGGGCGGCGAACGTAGTACGATGGCGACAGCGGCGGCAGGGTTTAAGGTGAGGAGGAAGAAGAAAGAAAAGGGAGGAGGAAGGGGAGGCGGCCACTGAATATATAGACAGAGTTCTACGACGGATTCCGTCGTAAACCTCGGTTAAAAAAATTTAACCTAGTTCTACGACGGATTCCGTTGCAAACCTCTTTTAAAAAAATTTAACCTAATCCTGCGATGGATTCCGTTGCAAACCACCCAATTATTGCGACGGATGCATCGCAGAAATTGGTCATAATTCTTTAGGAAATACAGCGTTCTGCATTTAAAAAATTAAACCTAGTTTTGCGACGGATCCGTCGCCAAACTGGTTATAACCTAGTTCTGCGACGGATTCCGTCGCAGAACACACGATTTCTACGACGGATCCGTCGCAGATGTCTTGAATAAACATAAACCCTAAACCCTAAACCAAACCCTAACCATAACTTAACCGTATGTCCGAGCTTTTAAACAGTCCATTCATCATCCAAATATTAATGTCAAATAAACGATATATAAAGCATATATATCGATCATTGTTTAAAAGATAACAAGTGATCGTATCTCTGATTATGTTACAATTCATGTTTCATATATCATATATCATTTATATATTTACAACTTAGATATGATAAATTAATGCATAATATATAGCACAAAATTTGGTGTCTGAAATTTAAATTTTATTACATCAATCGTTCTATTTTTCCCGAATTAATTCAAAATGATAAAGTCTTATAGTAATTATAATGCGACGGATTCCATCGTAGAACACTTCTTCCAAACATGTTTGCGACGGAATCCGTCATAAAACTCTGATATATAAAAATTTTTTTAGTTATTTGCGACGGATGCCGTCGCAAATCACTATCTACCCAACACTTAGCAGAAATCTGAACAAAATTTTTTTGCATTCAGTTTTTTCTGCGACTGAATCCGTCGCATAAGCTTAATTCACTGTAATTTTTTTTCATAATTTTATCCCATGAATTTTTGCGACAGAATCCGTCGCATAATTGTTTTAGATAAAACAATTCTTTGCATACTGCGTCGAATTCCATCGCAATAATTTTATTCACTGTTTTGCATAGGAGAAAAGACAAAAAAATTTCTGGAAAACCTTGATATTGCGACGGATTCCGTCGTAAAATCTTAATTAACTGTGAAAATTTTTTCTTAATTTGTTTTACGCAATTATGCGACGATCGCCGTCGCAGATTTCTTTTTCTTTTGCGACGGCTGTTGACTTTCCGTCGTATTTTTGTTTTCTTTTCATTTTGTTTCCCATATTTTATTATGCGACGGATCCGTCGCATTAGGATTAGTTTTGCGATGGAAATGGTCCGTCGCAATTGTGTTCCGTCGTGAAATCACCTTTTTTTTGTACTGTTATGGTTGTGGAATGATGAGCCAAATCTGATTTTATTGATGTGAATGAAGAAAATATAGATTGTTAATGTTTCTTGTATTTATCCTATGTATTTCATGATTCTATTCTAGAGTAGCTAATTAGGATTGGTTATGTTTCACTAATGCAATAGTTGAACTCTTTTGATCATGATTAGTAGCAACCTAGATTAGGTGTATACTTGATCTCTATTAATGTTTATTCAAGGTAGGATAGGCATCAAGACTTAAGGCTATATCTTGGTTAACTCTTTAGTTGAGATACAAATATCTTAAGGGGAGTTAGAGTTTAATTCAAAAAATAGATTACTAGGATTGTTTTACACTCTTGTGAATTGCTTAGGATATCTCTTCCTAACAACGTCTTAATACTCTTATTAGATAACATTAGAATAAAAAGGAAATTATAAGCCTAAAGTTTCCTTTAACTCTATTCACATAGAATTATTCACACTGTTATGTAATATTGCCTATGATTTATTCCACATGCTATGAATGAAAGAGAAAAATTACCAGTAATCACTACTAATGAAATTACATGTCAAGATAATGGTGATAATTACCAGCTGCTCTTCTGATAAAGGTGTTAATATTTCAGATGTTGAGGTAATGGTTTGAGTTCTAGATTTGGGGGGTCTATTGTTAGAAGGTTTCATTTATTTATGAGCTGTTGGTATTTCAAATCTCTGAATTGATGGTTCATACTCTTGACAAGTATAGAGTTCTTTTTCTAATTTGTCAAGGTCTTCACCATATGAATTTTAGAGATTTTGCTACAAGAATTCATTGTAATCTTCTATTTTTATGATGCTTTCAAGAATTCTTCATTTCTCAATTCAAATAGGTCTTCTCCAAATGGTTGTTTGATCCCATCATGCACACTGAAAATATTTCTTGGTCTGGATGTTTTATGGCTTCGTAAATGTTGAAATTAATTTTCTCTCCATCAAATTTCATGAAGAGACTGCCATCATTAACATCTATTTTTGTTTTAGAAGTCCTTATAAAAGGTCTACGAAGTAATATTAGTGCTTGTGTTGATGCCTGGCCATGGTTATCTTCCATTCTCAGCACATAGAAATCTGCTGGGAACATTGGTTCGTTGACTTGTACCAACATATCTTCTATAACTCATTTAGGATGTGCAGTTGATTCATCAGCCAATTGAATTACAACTCTTGTTGGTTTCAAAGGTCCCAAATTGAGAGAGCCGTATATTCAACGAGACATTACATTAATAAATGCTCCTAAATCAAGCATGCATCCTGCAATTCCTGAGCTTCCAATTGTACATGAAATTGTGAACATTTCAGGATCTTTCTAGTTTGGTGGGAGGAGTTTCTTCTGTAACACTGCTGATATATTTTCTCCCATCATAATCCTTTCATTTCCCTTTAATCTATTATTGTTAGTACAAAGCTCCTTCAAGAATTTTGTATATCTTGGAATTTGTTTAATACTTCCTCCGTCCCATTAAAATTTTAATAGTTTGACTTTTGATACTACTTCGTATGTATTTTAATTAACTTCGTTTTATCATTAGATGACATAAAAATGATTTTTTTAAGCCTAGATTCTACTACATAAAAAGAACTACCATTAGTGTTTCACAAAAATTTTACAAAAAAACATCATTTGATAGTCCCGCGAGACGGGCCAAAGTTTACCTTAGTATGTGTGCACAGTCAATTCGTTGAAATTTTACGGGATAGAGGGAGTAACATCCATTAAGGGAATATTTACTTTCACTTTCTTGAAAACTTCCAGTATATCTATTTCTGCCTCTAATTTGTTGTCTCTGGCAAATCTGCTTGGAAATGGTGGCTTAGGAATATAATGGGGAATATTCTCTTTTTCCTTTACTATTTCTTCAATTTTCTCCTCTTGTTGATCATTTTGTTGAACTTTCAATTCCTCCTCTACTTTCTTCTTCGTTGATCTCTCAATTTCGTTTAACTCCTTGCCACTCCTAGAAGTAAGTGCTTCAACCTTTTCAGCTTCATTCATTTTAGGAGATGGAGTAGATTTCTCTAAGAGTTCTTTCTGCAATTTTATCACTACTTCAGTCAATCCTCCAATCTTATCACTAAGTTCTTGCATCGATGATTGCATTAATTGTTGCAAGGAAATATGGTTTGAAGCCATTACTTTCAATATTTCTTGGAGAGACATGTTTTGGTGTGTGTTCTGATTACGTTTGATTCTGAATTACTTGCTTTTGTTCTAAATGAATGGGGTAGGGGAGGATGTTGATTGTTGAGAAAAATGGATTGCATTTAATGTTTCACTTTGTGTATGTATTTCTGAAAATGATTCCAAAGGAATTGTATTTTGTTTGACTTGAATTGTTGGACATGTTTCAACACTATGTCCCCCTCTTTAGCACATTTCACATGGTCTATTTCGGATTGTTTCATCCCAAACTCTTCCTACCAACAAAGTTAAGGCTTCAATTTGTCATCTTTCTTTATAATTACATCTTTACTCAAGTTTGATTTTTTCTTTGTAAAGTCATATGATTGAGAGTTATCCGTCATGATAGAGATTATTTTTCTACCCTCAGAAGGTGTTTTAGTGACTAAAGCTCCTCCATAGACTACATCAATCATTTCCTTATCAGCTTGAGTTCATCCTTCATAAAAGTATTGAATAAGGAGTTGTTCTAGAATTTGATGATGTGGATAACTCACGCACAACCTCTCATAACGCTCCCATTATTCATACAAACATTCATCCTCGGATTGTTGTATGCCGTAGATTTGTTTTCTAATTGATGTCATTTTAGATGTTGGGAAGAATTTTCTAAAACTATTCTTTATAATTCAACCCATGTTGTACTTGTCCTTAATGGTAGATAATAAAGCCAATCCTTAACAGTATTTTCAATGAAAAGGGGAAAGCTCTTAATTTGATCGTTTCTTCATTAACACCTTCAGGCTTCATATTGCTACATACTACATGGAATTCTTTCAAATGTCTATGGGGGTCTTCACCAAGTAATCCTCTAAACATCAGAAACAACTGAACAAAGCTAGCATTAAATTTAAATAGAACTTCTAAATTAGGAAAAAAATGCACATCGGTTCACCATTCATGGTCGGTCCAGATATTTCTTTCAAGGTTTTCTCTCCCATATTTACAGCCATAATCAGTAAAATTAAAGAAAAATCTCACGAAATTAATGCAGAAAGCTTCCCTGTGATCCAAATTCGATGAAATACCCAAATACGAGGAAAATATATAAAAGAAAAAAAAAATTACAAGATTCAATAAATGAATATTGAACTTAGAAAATAAATAATTGATGTTTTCGACAACTACACCAAAATTTGAAGTATGAGTCATTAGCACATGAAATTATTCCCTTTTGAAAAAAAGTAGTGGCAAGAAGAAATCGTTCCCATAGGGATTCCATAATTCATGACCTAAGTTCAACAATCAAATCAAACCTTATAATTAAGAAGAGGGGAATATTCAAAAGATATGTTAACTAAAACTAATGACAAGAAATATAAAATGATAACAAAATCAATAGATGATAATTAAAACTTAGAAAGGATCACATGTTACCCAGTCTATCTATTGATAGAAGGTGTTATCAGTTCCACACCTTTACCTTGAAGAAAAAAGAAATTTATCAATAATCATTGCTAATAATTTTACACCTTACTAGAAGAGCAGCTGGTAACTGTTAGGGACTGTTGCTGACATAAGAGCTATCAGTCCATCTACATGTATGCCTAGAATATTGTTGGAGGACAATTCTCGACCAACAAGAGAAGCACAAAGGAGATTAAATCCACCAATGATGAAAATTATTAAAGGAGAAATTTTGAAATTACTAGATGCAGGTGTGATTTATCCAATAACTTATTCTGAATGGGTGAGCCCAATTCATGTTGTTCTGAAGAAAACTAGAATGACAATCATTGAAAATTTAGAAGAAAAGCTAATTGCAACAAGGATCCGAAATGGATGAAGAGTATGCATTGATTATAGGAAATTAAATATTGCCACATGAAAGTTCATTTTTCTCTCCTATTCATGGACCAAATGCTGGAATGATTAGTTGAAAGCTCACATTATTTCTTTCTAGATGGATGTTTTGGGTATAATCAAATCATAATAGCACTTGAAGGTCAAGCAAAAACTACCTTCATATGTCCATTTAGAACTTATACATACAAAAAAAATACCATTTGGACTATGCAATGCAGTAGTAATATTTCAGAGAAGTATGATGTCTATTTTCTTTTATTACATAGCCAAAATAATTGAGGTTTTTATGGATAATTTCTCAGTTTATGGAGACTCATATAACGAATGTCTCATAAATCTTGATACAGTGTTGCAAAGATGTAACGAAACCAACCTAGTCCTGAACCATGAAAAATGCCATTTCATGGTAGATTTAGGAGTAGTGTTGGGTTGTGTGGTCTCAAAGAAAGGATTAGAGGTAGATCAAGCCAAAATAGAAGTTATTCGTTTCCTTCTTTATCCAGATTCTGTAAAGGAAGTATGAGATTTTTTTTTTCGGACATGGTGGATTCTATAGGAGATTTATCAATGATTTCTGAAAGATTGCGCAACCTATGCATACTCTTATGTAGAAGGACATAATCTTTTGGATAAAAAATTCAAAAAAAGGCTTTTGTTACATTAAAGGAGAAGTTAGTTACAACACCTATCATCCAACCATCAAACCGGGATTTACCTTTTGAAATCATGTGCGATGCTAGTGATAAAACTGTGGGAGCAGTATTAGGACAAAGAGTTGGAAGGGTACCTCATGTCATATATTATGCATCAAGGATGTTGGATGAAGCACAATGTAACATACAATCACTGAAAAAGAGCTTAATGCAATTGTGTTTGCGTTGGAAATGTTCAAATCCTATATGTTAGGAACTAAGGTGATCATTTTCTCTGATCATATAGCTTTGAAGTATTTGTTGAAAAAGAAGAAATCAAAACCAAGGCTGTTGAGATGGGTTCTATTGTTACAAGAGTTTGACGTAGAAATCAAAGACAAGAAAGGAGCTGAGAACTTCGTTGCAGATCATCTCAGTAGAATTGAAAATGGAGAAGAGGTTGGTCCTCCTTCTGACATCTTTCTAGATGAGTAGTTAATGTCAGTGATTACTAAAATTCCATGGTATGCTAACATTATGAATTTTTTAGTAACAAAGCAACTATCAAATGAAATGACAAAAGCTCAAAGAGACAAAATAAGAAGTGATGCTAAATATTATATCTGGAAAGATCCATATTTGATAAGAATTTATGCAGATAATGTGATAAGAAGATGTTTTGTATGAAGAGGTGAAATCAATCTTACAATTCTACCATTCATTTGAATATGGATGTTATTTTGGTCCTAAAAGAACTGCACATAAAGTGGTGGAATGTGGATTTTACTAGCCAACTTTGAATAGAGATGCATACTACTTTGTCAAATTATGTAACAAAAAGTAGGGAATATCTTTAGAAGAACAGAAATGCCCTTAAGATCGATTGTGATCTGTGAGATTTTTTTATGTATGAGGAACTGATTTTGTGGGAACATTTCCTTCCTCTTTTGGTCACATATATATATATATTGTTGGCACTAGATTATGTGTCGAAATGTAGAAGCAAAAGCTACAAGAATTGATGATTCAAAAGTTGTTGTGGACTTCGTGTGAACCCAAATTGCACAATCGATTTGGAGTTCTAAGAATGCTTACCAGTGATAGAGACACACATTTCTGCAACAAAATTATAGATGCCCTAGTTAAGATATACCATGTGAATCACAGAAGATCAACTACATATCATCCTCAAACTAGTGGACAAATAGAACTATCAAACAAAGAGATTAAATTAATTCTAGCAAAGTTGTAAACCCTTCCAATAAAGAATGGAGCACTTGCTTGGGACACGCATTATGAGCTTACAGGAATACTTATAAAACACCTATAGGAGTGTCTCCTTATGGACAGTTATATGGTAAAGATTATCATTTGCCAGTAGAATTATAACACAAAGCATACTGTGTAATTAAGAATTACAGTTTGAATTACAATGAAGCAATAATGAATAGAAAATTACAGTTGTAAGAATTGGAAGAGTTGAGAAATGATGCATATCAAAATTTTGTGATTTACAAGAAAAAAGCGGAATAATAGCACGATCAAAGGTTGTCAAAGACGAATTTCAAAGTTGGTGACAAAGTTTTGTTATAGAACTCAAGATTACGATTGTTTATCGGAAAACTAACTTCAAATGGACAGAATCATTTGCAGTAGTCATAGTTTTTTACCATGGTGCTGTGGAAATACGAAGCTTAAGCTCTAGTAAGGTGTTTAAAGTAAATGGTCACATGTTGAAACTGTTTTATGAAGGATTTGGCCAATCATGGTTCGACGAAGTCAATTTTATGGATTCGAATGCTAAAGAATAACCATGAAAATTGATCATCAAAGGAACAACGTTAAATAAGTGCGCTTCTCGGGAGGCAACACAAGGAGTTTTTAAACAATCAATTGAGTCTTTCAATAAACAGTACTTATTCAATCAAAACATTGGAATAATGTTTCAAAACATTAAAATTAACATTATTTAGACCCTAAATAGGAATACAAATCGTCAAAATAAGTGATTTATGTGATATACATGAAGTTTGGGATGAAAATTTATAAATTTGAAAAATATTAACGTGCCACTTTCACTGGCGTAAAATTGGAGCCCATGAAACCAGGGTGTGAAAAGCCCAAAAAGTTGTCCCTCTGTCCCAGATTGTGCAAAACCAAAACACCACTTTCAGGGACGTGAAAGATTTCACGTCGCTGAAAGTGACTTGTCTTGAAGCAAAATAGTCACGAAGAAAACCCTCCAAACATAATTTTAAACACTCAAACACACCCAAACGAACACCAATTCGCCCCTAATCGCAATTTATAGTCAAAATCCATATTTCAACCTCGATTCACGTCCCAATCACATCAACAACATGCTCCAAAGGTGATTTCATCCATTAAAACACTGAATTCATCGATTTGAGGTCTAAAACTCTAAACCCTAAATTCAAAATTGTGATGATATTGAGTAATCTATGATATTAAATGGAATTTGGGGGATTATTTGAGGTTGATAGGATGTTATTTGATGGTTGGAAAGTGTTGCATTATAGTATGGATGATGCGATGAAACGAATGGGTCATTCCGAAATTCTATCAAGACGATGAACGAAAATGCTAATGTGATTTATAATGTGGATGTATACTAGACTATGACACTAGTGATCAATATAAAGTGTTAGAAGCAATATGCATGAATTTAGGATGTCGAAAGATCAAGTTATGGAAAAATCAAAAATTTTGTTCATGAATCGACAAAATGTGATTTTCTCAATAATTTAATGATTGAATGGATTTATTTCTGTATGATGGTGATCTTTGGATTTTAATGAATGTGTTTGGTTGTGTATGGAGGAGAAGATGTGATATTGATGGATGTTGGAATCGAAAGTGTGTTTCGGTTTGAGGAGAAATGAATTTTTGTGTTTGTTTCATATTATGTTATTTATTTTGCAAGAAATGGCACCAAAAGCACCAAAGGCACCAAAGAAACGTTGCAGACCATCTAAACCTTCTCATCCAGCTATGCAAGAGAATGAGTTATCCCGTAGAAGTGCAGAGGCTAATCAATCGGCACAAAATGCTCCGATTGTGTATAATATTGTCTTCCGGACTCGGTGACAAGATGAATGGTATAACAAGCTCAAGAATAGGGATATTCAAGCTATGAGATTCATGGATGCCGATTTGTTGGAGATGTTCAACTTCAAGGAGGATACGAAATTCTTCTTGAAGAATATACAGCGGGAAAGGTTTGTACAAGGGCACTGGTTCACATATGAGCGTCTGACGCTCAAATTTCTGAGCACTCTTGAGGTGGAGATGACCAAAGGGAGGAGAAGATAGATTGGTTACCTTACATTCCATCTGAATGGAATGTGGATTTCTATATGAAACTCTCATCGGTGTCGAGAGTCTTTGGTTTGAAGGTGGAAGGGCATCGTACTATCCCAGATGACTTCAAGATGCAGTCCATGGGTTTTAGGTAAGATTTGACATTGAGTGGCTACTTTTACAAACACGCAAAGCTTCGATGATTTTCAATCCTGTTTTCTGGTACCTGCAAAGTGTGATGAGCAACACCTTGTTCAGAAAAGGAGACTCTGAGGGTCACATCCGCAAGGATGAGATCGTATTCCTATGGGCTATGCATACGAGCTATAAAGTCGACATTGCTGGTCACATGGTGAAGCATTGGTACAAGGTGACCACGAAGGCCAAAGGAAGATATGCATAGGGGGATTGATCATTGCCTTGTCCCAGAACCTGAGACTTAACCTCACCTCTCTTGAGGCAATCACTATAGAGATCCCGCTGCTGGATGCGAAGCAAGTGGTGCCACCGCTAGGATCACCTTGGATAAGGAGCTATAGAAGTACGTCCTCAACTTCCATTCCAACCATGTGAAGCTGGTACTTCCTAGCGCCTTAGTGGATGTACGGAACAGAAGAAACTTGGCCTTTCCTTCATTGCATCTGAAGGCCTGACCTCAACAGGTTGAGGAGGTAGCTGGAGATGATGAGCAGGATGACGGTGATGATGATGATGAGGATGAGTAGGGAGGAGATTATGTTGATGCTGGAGATGATGCTGACAGAGATGACATCATCAAGGAGCGTTTGCTACTTGAGGGCCGTAGTAGAGCGGCCAAGGAGATGCTTTTTCGAATGGACTTTCAGTATGGAGTTTCATCCCATACCTATTAGGAGCAGCAACATCACTCTCAGTTCTAGCCAAAGTTTTAGCCCTCATCATCACAGCACCAAACATATGACCATGATTCCTATACTATTAGGGATCTACAAGAGAGTGTGGACACTTTGGAGGCTATGATGAACTCTAGGATAAACCATTAGCATTTCCTGAGCAACCAGGAGAGGGAGCAAAAGATGTAAAGTAATTTCATGGCTCACATAGATAGCTGACATCACCAGTATGGACATTATCCATCACCACCATCCTGGATGTGAGTTTTTATGAGTATTGTCCTCCGTTTTTATTATTTTTGATCCATTGAGGAAAATGTATTATTTAGCTTGGGGGAGGAAAGCATGAACTTGGTAGTATCGGTCTGTATTAGATTTTTACTTTATGCATTTTATTTCTCTTTCTTAGTTTCGTAAACTTTATTTAGATTTATTCAGTTAGTTTATTTTTATTAATTATTTTGTGTGTCAAAATTTTCAAATATTGTTATTAAAAAAGGGTAAAAAATGATCATTTTGAAAAAAAGAAAAATACAAATAAGAAATACACAAGTGTTTAAGAACGATGAAACGTGTTTTAAACTCGAAACAATAAAATGAGATAGTGTCATACCAGAGAATAATGATAGCCTAAGATGAAAACCCTCTCGATTACATGGCAGGATTTCATCCGAAGTATTGAGATTTAATAATATATGGCGACCACATGTCATGAATCGCGTGACGACATATTTAAAATTTTCTTATTTGTTATTTGAATCTAATTATTTTCCAAACTGATTATCCGAGATTTCTGTTAAGGATCAAATCTGATTATCACTATAAAGTTTGTTTTGTAATAGACGTATTGTACAATATGAAGAACACATCTCTCTCCTCTCTCTTCTTCTAGAGGACTCGCCTACACCCTTTGAGATTTGTGAACGTGCAGATACTTGGAGTAACTCTATTAGTCAATCCGTCGATCCCATTGAGACGAGTGAATGGACGAGGAAGAAACAATATAGCATCGACGAACAGGAGGAGTACGATCGTGGGGTGAAATCAAGAAGGCTTGTAACTTCACACAGATTCGCATTATTCAACTGCTTGATTCTCGACGACAGGTTAGTACGCCGAGTACTCTTAAATTATTAACATTGGTGTCAACACGTAGTAACGTGAGGTTTCGTCAATTTTAATTGATTTCACAAGAGTTGATTAATTAAACAGGGAAGTGTACTACAAATTGTGGTTAATCAAGTTGCATACTTTAACTTGTTAAAAGATATACTGTAGTTATGATCTCCTACTTGAAAAGCAAGTTGCATGCGATTTAGTCCATGTGAAGTCTCTATATTTTTTTAATGGGGTGATTACAAATATGTGTATCATATCTTTTGTCATATATTTAAAAAAAAAAATGATCAAAAGATTTGGTCACATAAATTAAGTGGTTGAGGCTAACAGATGAATTGAGATAAATAAACTGGATTCGTATGCATGCACTTTGATGTGTATCTTTTGTTTGTCTTTTCAGATATTATAATATAGTGTGAAATTATGATAAGGGTATTTCTCAAAAGTGTTAGTATCATGATTATCAAAACACTAATGTTCATAAGTGCTAGTTAATGAGCTACGGATTCGTGATACTACGCGCAATATGTTACTTGATGAGATCTTAATCAGTGTATAACTCACAAGTCAATGTGAGTATGATTGTTGTGATGTTTCTATTATCACTATGTGTGACTAGATTATTCACTATATATTGGATATTTGATATAATAATAAAAAAATATGCATGACTATGCTCTGGATGACAGTGTGGCGAGTGGATTTGTAATCTAGGTCAAGACTCAGTCTGAGTGATAAGCATGCTACTATATGAACAACTGTGTGTCCATGAGCTAATTATGCAGACTAAATTTGAGTTACGTAATCGTTTTTATTAAATTAAAATAAGAGTCAAGGAATATGGTTTATAATGAGATAAAAATCATTTTTTATTATATTTGTTTGCTCAATGCGAATATGAATTTCTATTTATTTCACCTGTGTGGATGATGATTATGAGCTTAGTGATTTTTTTGATCTTACATTGTGTTATTAAATAGAAATATTCATATTTTTGGCTTTTGGTAGCAAAATTATGAAAGAATACATATTGATGTCATGTTTTTTGTGTTTATGATAACAGTGAAATGGCTTCTAAAAATATCAACTTGACTTGACTAAGGGTGAAAACTTGAATGACACCAATTATGATATCTAGCATAAGAAGATGCAGTTTTTGCTAAACGAGTAAGAACTTATGGAGCATCTCACCACGACTATGGCTAAGCCACCTGAGGGGTAGACGACCCAACATCGTCGAGAAAACGAAGCATATGAGGCAGGGACCAAACGGGACTGTAGTGCACGATGACCTCATTGGCGCATATAATCATTGCACTACTGCTAAGGAAATGTGGGACAGGCTTCATTTTGACTTTGGGGGCACTTCTACTACTCGACCTCGCAGTTTGGTGCTGAAATTTGAGACTTATAGAATGGAACCCAAAAACTTGATGAAAGAGCACCCAAGGATCTTGTCCTCTATGATTAGGGAATTAACAAGTACTGATAATGTGCTATCTGACGAGCAGCAAGAGCTAAAAACTTGATGAAAGAGCACCCGAGGATCATGTTCTCAATGATTAGGGAATTAACAAGTACTGATAATGTGCTATCTGACGAGCAGCAAGAGCTATCTGTGATTCGTTCCCTACCTAACTCATGGATAACATGAAGCAAATTCTGACCCCCAAGGAGAGTATAAAAAACTTTACTGAAATATCTCGTCTGTGTGAAGTTTTATTGTTAATTTTTCTTTTAGTTTCTTTTACTATTTAGAGCGTCGATATAGCTGTATTTCTTGTTTTCGTTACAGAGTTGAAGAAACCGAAGGTTTTTGGTATAATTAATATTTATAATGTTCAAAAAGATTTTGGAGTGCTTGGAGATGATTTTCATGTTCTATCATCTATTAGAAAGAAAAGAAAATAATCTGGAGTAAAATGGAGATAAATTGCAAAAGTTATGAGAGTTTGAAAGTCGGCTGATTTTGTGACCTTTGGCATGGCCCGTGCCTGACCACAGATCTACAATGCTTATCTTCACTATTTTGAGAAAAATCAGTTATTTTTTATTTTTCTATAAAAATCCAAGACTAAATA
>JAOVYX010000565.1:0-13520 GCA_035668315.1 Drosera spatulata
GAACTCTAGAAAAGTGTGGAGAAGTCATGAACTTTGTGGAGAATTCTAGAGAATTCTTGAAATCAACCTCTCCACTTGGCTCGTCCGTGACATACAGCTGGCCCGGCTGAACACGAGACTTTTCATACTGAGGAGACTCATGTGGGTTTAAAGCTTCTGGAGGGTGGTGAAGGGGGGAGGAAGGCTTAATGGGATATGGGCTTCGGGGGAGCACCGAAGGCGGTTGGAAAAGGAATTGGGCTGGAAAAAAAAAGAAAAAAACAAGCCCACCAGACTGGTAAAGAAAACAACGAAGAGGGGTATAGACTATCGGACCTGACCAGGCCCAAAAAGACCAACATCGGCCTAGATAAATGGAAAAGATTATCTGTCGATCCTCGCCTGATGGATTCCATGGAAAAGAGCCCTACAATGATGGGAGTGAAGAGGGTTTTGGAAGATGTCTCGAATAGAATCGATAAATGAGTTGTCTTTACTAAATTTACTAAATTTTAACAGCCCAAATGAAAATTTGAGAGCAATTGCCAATGAGTTTCGCATCCATCATTGTCATTTTTCTAATGAAATAGATAAAATTGGGAGGAGTAATCAATGAATTGAGGAATATTTAAGTAAAAAGTGGTTATATTTTGGATTGTCATTTTTATTTTTGTTGTCAATTTTTTTTTATAAAAATAACATTATTATTTTTTAACAATTCAAATGTCAATAAAATGTAAAACTATTTTCACAATTTAGGTTACTCCCTCCCTCCTATAATAACTACAATATATACGTATTTTATATTATTTTATATACGTATTAGGTTGAAATACGTAACTTACATAACTATTGATATTTCATGATAAATTTATAAAAAAAAATACATTTAATCATTATTATATATGTATCAAATTTTATATTTATATATATATATATCAGATCAAAATATTATAATAATTTTAAAATAAAGAAGTATCGTCATGGCAATCTAATGAAAAGAGGCATGGAGTTGCTCTAAAAGAGGAAAAAAGGGTACAGCTTAGTGGAAGGTAGCCACCAAAAGGAAGTGGCAGAACAGAGCATGGGCAACGGACGTACAGGATTCGCGGGAGCGCAGATTCCCACCGAAATTGATGGACCCCATCTTGCTGTTCGCCTCCACCTAATCCCCTCTCTCCCTCCAATCCCGTCTTTCTAATCCTCTCTCTAATAAACTTTTTGGGAAGCAGACCAGTTTTATTTTTTTCCTGTGTTCCCGTTTTGCTAATTAGTTATCCAAATCACGCAAACAACCCCAAACACATACGATCCTTGCCTTCTCATTTTCCTCTTCCTCTCAAGTCTCAACTTGTGTGAACAAAAAGAAGAAGAAGGTGGGGTTGTACTCATTAATTGTCCACCATCATCGTCAGCAAACAAACCACAGGCATAACTAAAAGCCTACAAGATATTGCTGAAAATTCACCCTCCATTCAAAACCCACTACTATTTATTTATTCTCCTCTTGCTTCCCACATCTAGGCATCACAATTCATAATTCTTGGCATGCTTTTTCCTTTTGGTGGTTATATGAGTGGTTTGTGTTCTTGATAGAGCTTGAGGGTAATTTTTTTTTTTTTCAGTTTTTGAGTCAGAATTGTTTGGGTTAGTGTGAAATTTGGAATCTTTATGCGATTACTCATCTGGGTTTTGGTGGGTGTTTGCTGTTTTAGGTCATTTCAAGCTGAATTTCTCTAATTTGGTGAGCAGTGTGTTTGTTCCTCTCTGGGGTGCCCTTGTCCATACACTTGGGACAGGGTGTTTTTGCAGCTGTTGTATAGGGCTTATGGTCTCATGATGATGCTGTGCCGTTTGGGTTCTTGTTAATCGAACTGGGTTGTTGTTCTTGTTTTTGATTTATTGGCAATTGGGATGAGATTCCTGATTAGCGTTTCCATCAACTGTGAAGCATTCAACTGTGTTTATCGGAATTCGGTATTGGAAAGCTGATTCTGCGATATCTCGTGCCATATCGTGTTGTGGTTTATCGTCGAAGGTTCCGGTTGTCTTGCATAAAGAGATAGATATGCAGAGGGTTAGGGTTTCATCCCAGCAATCTCCTGTCCACAGGCTTGGTGATACCCAAGTGGCATTATCACCACAATTTAGGATAGCAGCAATTCGATCCGCTACAGAACTGGAAATGTCCCTTAATTGGCAGCCCTTGATTCCAGGTCTCCCGGATGATGTTGCTCTCAATTGTCTTCTTAGGATACCAGTCAGGGCACATTCCGCTTGTAAAAGAGTATGTCGTGGGTGGCATCAGGTTTTCAGCAGCAAAGAGCAGTTTTTCAGCAAGAGGAAGGAACTGAGCTTGTGCAATCCTTGGCTCTTTGTATTCGCGTTCCACAAATGCACCGGAAAGATCCAGTGGCAGGTGCTTGATCTTACTCACTTCACTTGGCACACCATCCCTGCAATGCCTTGCAAGGACAAGGTTTGCCCTCATGGGTTTAGGTGCATTGCTGTGCCCAATGAGGGGACACTCTTTGTTTGTGGAGGGGTGGTGTCGGATGTTGATTGCCCGTTGGACTTGGTCTTGAAGTATGAAATGCGGAAGAATCGATGGACAGTCATGAACCAGATGAACACTGCTAGGTCATTCTTTGCTAGTGGTGTTATTGATGGATTGATCTATGTTGCCGGTGGGAATAGTGCTAATCTCTTCGAGCTGGACTCAGCTGAAGTTTTGGACCCTGGAAAGGGATATTGGTGTCCCATAGCAAGCATGGGGACGAACATGGCTTCATATGATGCAGCCGTCCTTGATGGAAAGCTTCTTGTTACTGAGGGCTGGCTATGGCCTTTTTTTGTCTCTCCAAGGGGGCAGGTATATGATCCGAGGACGAACAATTGGGAGGCAATGGCAGTTGGTTTAAGAGAAGGATGGACTGGTTCTAGTGTAGTCATTTATGGAAATTTGTTTGTTGTTTCCGAGCACGAGAGGATGAAAGTTAAGGTATACGATGTGAACTCTGATTCATGGGAAACAGTTGAAGGGCCTCCTTTGCCAGAGCAAATATGTAAACCCTTCTCAGTAAATTCATGTGATTCTACGATCTATGTTGTCGGTCGGGACCTTCATGTAGCTGTGGGTGATATCATGAGAAAGAAGCACGGGAAGAAATGGGTGTTTTCTGTTCGGTGGCATGTCGTAGATGCTCCCAATGTCTTCGCTGACTTAACTCCGTCCAGCTCACAGGTTCTTTTTGCTTAGCTCTTCCGAGCATTGTGCTGCCTGTTAGTTATTGTGTGTGATTAGTCTGGGTTGTATTTTGTTTCCCTTCACTGTTCAATAAATCATTTATGGCGTATTAAGTTGTGTGTAGAGCTGTAAGCCTGTAATGCTCTATTAGCTGTTCGACTGGCGGAGCTGGTTTCGTAATACAGGAAGCGATCTTTGATCATTGTGTTCCTAGTACTATATAAATAAAATTTTGAGCACATGATGTCGAATGCTAAGTTGGTTGATTTTGGTATTGCTTCTGTTCCAAGTTTTATCCTTCAGCTCCAAGATTAAAGTCCGACACGGAAGACTCCTTTTCTCTTTTGAATTATGTGTTCCTTGCTTTGGCACTAAGGGATCGATTCACGTCCTGATTAGGATGCATCTGGTTGTCATCGAAAATGCCTAGTCGGGGTTGGTTGTCAAGTTGGGTGCATGTGATAGCTAACGTTAGCATAGATTCAGGACCATAACCATCCTCTAAAGTTTATGTAGCCTTTTGATTCCGCTAGTTCAGATCGAGGTCGTGATCTATACCAGTAACTTCCTGTAAATGGATAACATGTAAGATGCTATTGGCAATGCAATGATGCATATATGAACTAACCAACCAATGCTTTAGCAGATTCTTTTATAGCGCACAGCGACTATTTGTGGCATCGGATTGGCCGAGGCCAATAGGCCATCAATTATGCTGGAGGATTATGCATGTGGTTGTGGTCCTAATCATGTGATTATCATTTAGGAACTTCCCATCTCCAACTGGAGCATGGTCCTCTACCTGTGTATGATCTTATTCGACAGACGACCATACTCTCTCGGGTCACGTATCATGGCATACCGTCTCGTTGTTTTCGATCATCCTTTCTCTTTCGTGTGGACGGGATAGATTGCGAGCCATGGGAGCGGCGGGGGCCATGCCGCTCACAGCTTGTTCTCTATTCAGTCCTCATCTGGACCTTCTTTGCTCCTTCTGTTGTACGTGGTGCTCTGTCAAAAACATCACGGGATCTTTTCCCACTTTGATTAAGAAGTTTGAAAATTATTGTGGACTAAAAATGGTTCACATGTTGGCATAGATATCCAGTATGCCGACTTGTACTTGCTGTTTTTTTTTTTTGTTTTTTTTTCCTTTTTGCAATACAATGTGAGTAGAAAATGGTACGATTCAAATGTGAGTGATTGTATACTCGTATTGTCTATGAATTTCGATGCATGAGGTTTATGAGAATTCCTACGTAATCTCGGAAGCTGTAAGTAATTCCTAAGTAATCCTTTCTCAAGTACAGTACTTATGATTAGGTGTCAAATTACCAACATATTTTTAACAATATCATCGTCGCTACCCAGCGTTGTCGGACTTGTTTCCAAACCAATGTGAAACAAACCAATCCTACGAGGCATCGTTTAAAAAAAAAAACTTACAAGGCAGCGACGATGGTTCGATTGGGAAATAGAGGATGCTTGGATAGGGTGACACTATTAAGACTAATGTTTCAACCGATAAGTGAAAATCAACTAACATATATCTAACACTTCTTTTCGTATTAAAGCCCATTGCGATTAAAAAGTGGATAACAAATACATTGATTCTGCACATGTCAAGTTTTAAACAAGAATTCACTTAATCGAAGTCGTTATCGCATTTGTTCTGATATCATTTCATAAATCCAATTCAAACAAAAACTTGTTGAGGATGTCGACTACTTCACGTCCTTTACTGATTGCGTTACGCTCGTTCAGTACGGGGGTTCCACTCCCCGATGAGCAAACGGGGATTCAGAGGGCAGCGTCCCCTAGTGAAAGTACGAGGACAGTGCCCTCGTAACAAAACGAGATATCTGATATGATATAAATCCGTGTTCTAGCGCAAGTGCGAGGGCAACGTCCACGTAGCAAAAACGGAATATCTAATATGATGTAAATCCGTGGATTTATTATAATGTGAAGAAGAACAAATTGACGTTCATCACGGTCCGTGTTTCAGGCACACGATCGTGCCTGATGGATTTAGCTGGTTTCTCAGCACAAGCTAGGAGGCACGTGGTCGTGCGTGTTGCCTGGATAACTTCTTTATGCATGACCTAAGCAGGTCGTGCATAATGCGCACGGGTCGTGCCTTAGGCCACGCTGCAAGATTAAGATTTATTAAATCTTTTTTTTTTCTTCATGGTTTTATAAATATAACATATGTTATTAGTCGATCATCAGAGTTTAAGTGTAAAAAATCAGCACATGGTTCGATTGTTTGCGTTTGTTTTCGATCTGAACATATGTCGTTTGATATGAGGATTGTGATCGAGAAATTCAATAACAAAAGGTTCGATCTTTGGAAGATAAAGATAGAAGATTTGCTTGTGGATAGAGATCTGTGGACAACGATCATCAAGGAGAAACCGAAGAAAGCGGTCAGTGTTTCTTTGATTTATAAAGATAAAGACAAAGATAAAGACACGACGGGTGGTCTTGTATTTGTTACTGTTGTTGAAGAGTGAAAGAAGATGGATCGAAAGGCTCTTTGTTTGATCTGTATGTGTTTAGCCGAATCGATATTGACGAATGTGCTGGGTGAAATCACGACGAAGGGCATAAGGACAAAGTTGGAATCTATATATCGAAGTAAGTCTTTAGTTAACAAGTTATTTCTCTGTAGAAGCTTGTATAATCTTCGTATGTATGAAGTTGATTCTTATGCTGCACATCTGGATGAGTTTAATACATTGATAAGTCAGTTAACGTCGATTCGTGATCAAATTGAAGATGATGATAGAGCTATAGGATTGATTTGTTCACTAGCTGATTCTTGAAAAAATCACATACCTATAGGTGGAGAGATGACAGAATTGACTTATGAGAATATATGTTCTACTCTGTTGTCCGAGAGTATACGACGGAAAAGATCTAAGAGGTCTTCTAAAGAGGCTTTATCTGTTAATACTCTGTTATGAGAATATATGTTCTACTCTGTTATCCGAGAGTATGCGATAGAAACTACAACAAGAAATATAACAGGTCTAAATCATAAGGTAAATCAATGAGTAAAGATAAGTCACAGTATCGATAGTGGAATTATAACGAGGTTGACCACTTGAAGAAGGATTATAGGAGTAGATCTGGCACAAGAAAGGATAGTTCTTCATTTGAGATCAAGAAAGGAGAAGAAGAACGTGATATTTATGTTGCTACTGCATGTCTAGCTCAATATGATCGGGATATCTGATACACAGACACAGGTGCTTCTTATCACATAACGCTACGGAGAAAGTGGTTTTGTGAGTATGAGAGTTACGATGGTGGAGATGTCTTGTTTGGAGATAATCTAGCCGTCAGAATTGTTGGAAGAGGGAAGATCAAATTCAAATTGTATAATGGAATTGTGAGAACGTTACCTGATGTCATGCATATTCCTACGATGAGTAATAATTTATTATCCATTGGCACAATGACAGATTTTGGCATTATCTTTACTTGTGATATTTCGTCATGCAAGATAACATGTGAGTCTATGATTATTGCTCGAGGAGTTCAGTATAGTAACATATACAACTTGCTAACAGAAGTGGTGAAAGACTCTGGCGATGATGCATATATTTTTGAAAAGAAGGATGATGATCTCGATACGTTATTGTTATGACATTGCAGGATGAGTCACATTAGTCAGAAAGGGTTATCTACTATTTCAACGGTCCGATAGTATAGTGTGTTCCTGATTGTTTCATGGGTTTTGGAATTCTGAGCACTTTCATAGGAAAAGAAAATACGCGTGAGTTTTTCGTCATCTAGCAAGAGGAAAAATCAGGTTTGAAAGGTGATTCACAGTGATGTATTGGGGATCACTCCGGTTCACTCTATTGGACAATACAGGTATTATGTATCATTCGTATATCATTATTCTCATTACTGTTGGATTTATTTCATGCATAATAAAACTAAGGTGTTTGATAAGTTTCGAGAATTCAAGTAAAGATTGAAATTAACTGGACAGAAAAATCAAGTCGTTGTGAACGGATAATGATAGAGAATTTTGCTCTGAGAATTTTGAGCAGTTCTATGTGGATAACGATATCACAGCAAAATGAAGTAGCAGAGAGACTGAATCGAATGCTCATGGAAAAGGCAAGGTGCATGGTTAGTTAGGCGAGTTTGGGTCATAGGTTCTAGGCTGAAGCTGTGGCTATAATTTGTTATCTCAAGAACAGGTCACCTACATCTGCATTGAAAGGTATGACTCCATATGAAGCCTTATTTAAAAAGATGTTGAATCTGTCATATGTTTGCGTGTTCGATTGTGATGCATATGTTCACGTACCTAAGTGAGAAAAGAACCAAAGTTAACAGTAGATCGAACAAGTGTAAGTTCATCGGTTACAAAGATGATGTTAAGGGTTACAAGTTATGAAACTCGGTTAGCAAGTCCATTGTCTACAATAGGGATGTTGTGTTCATTGAAGCACAAGACAAGAAGACAATCCAACAAATTGAGTCTTTTGAATTGGCGGAGAAGGTTCAGCTTGTTGATAGTCAAAGTGTTCAGATTACAAGTACAGTTTCAGAGTCAACTAATGACCTGATAAATTATCAGGTAAATGGTGCAGATGAAGATCAAGTAAAAGATCAAGCTGATTATTCTGATGAGGAGATGTAGGTTGTCCATGTATCGGATTATGTGTATTGAGAAAAAAACACCAAAATTGGATCGTAGAGTGTCTATGTGATCGAAGAAATTTGTTGTTCGATATTCTTTTAGTTCTCATAGTGCATTTCATGCTTTGAGTTTCATTGGTGGTGAGCCAAACAACGTAAAGAAGACGAGGTCCATCAATGATGCATATCAGTGGGAGCTTGCCATGAATGAGGAAATACAACCATTAGAGAAGAATAAGAAATGAAGCTTGTATGAGATGCCTGCTGGTAGAAAGACAGTTGGTTTTAAGTGGATCTTTAAGCGAAAATTGAAGCCGCATAATTCTTTGGAGAGGTACAAAGCAAGCTTAGTAACCAAGGACTTCTCACAGATCGAGGGACTCAATTATGATCAGATTTTCTTATCGATAACAAAGTTCACATCGATCAAATTTATGCTTGCAATATCTGCTGCCTATGATTTGAAGGGTGGCCAACAAAATATCAAGACGGTGTTCCTTCATTATGATTTGGAGAAAAAAAAACATACATGACCAGTTAGAAGGTATTGTGGTGAAAGATAAAAAAGATCTGGTGTATAAGTTAAAGAAGTTCTTGTATGCACTTAAGCAGGTCCCTACATGTTGGTACAAGAAGTTTGATACGTGTGTTCTACAGCTTGGTTTCATTCGTAGTAAGTCATTGTATCAACATGAAGAAGGTCGATAAAGACTGTTTATTTGCTGTTGTATGTAGATGATATGCTGTTGATAGAAAACTACATGAAGTTGATTAAGTCTGTGAAGAGTATATTACTACAGAATTTTAATATGAAGGATGTTAACTCCGCGAACTTCATCTTGAGAATGCAAATTACTCTCAGAAAAAGTACGTTGAAGACGTGTTGAAGAAATTTAACATTTTCAACTACAAACCACAAAGTTCTCCCATGACTCTAGAAACTAAGTTGCCTATGGAGCAGTGCCCGAAGACAGCTGATGAGATTAAGGAGGTGTCACGTATACCATATGCAAGTACGATTGATAATCTTTTGAATAATATGATAAATACACGACCTGATATTATCCATACAGTAGGAGTATTGAGTCACTATGTATCAAATCTTGGTAGGGAGTATTGGTCAGCCGTGAAAAGAATTCTCAGGTAACTTTGAGACACTTCAAATTATATGTTGTATTTTGAAGGCACGGGTAGTAGGAGTAATTTTCGATTAAAAGGTTATGTTGATACGGATTTGGGAGTTGACATGGATAACAGGAGGTCTATCAGTGTATGTTTTCAACTTTTTGGGTACAGCTGTGAGTTAAATGAGTAAAAGACAAAGTGTAGTAGCACTCTCATTGACAGAAGATGAGTATATGGTTTTGACTCATGCCAGTGAGGAAGTTACGTGGTTATGGAGACTAAGTAGTGAGATTGTTTTTCAGACAGAACCGGTGAAGCTGAAGTGTGACAATCAGGGAGTTCTATATTTGGTTAAAAACCCGACATAACATTCTTGTACTAAACATATCGACATTCAATATCATTTCATCCGTGAGAAGATCGAGGAAGAGGTGATGCTGTTGGAAAAAATTAACATGTCCTTGAATAGTGTGGATTTCTCGACTAAGACAGTTAATAATTCAAAGTTTAGTTGGTGTACGACTGAGGTTGGTTTGAAGCGTTTAACTGCTAAGATAGGTCCATTTATGTGAAATATTCAACAAGTAGGAGATTTGAGGTTATCGACTACTCCACGTCCTCGACTCATGTGTACTACACTCATCCAGTACAGAATATCTAATATGATATAAACCCGTCGACGTGTTATAATGTGAAGAATAACGAATTGAGGTTCAGCACGGTTGTGCTTCAAGTACACGGTCCGATGGATTTCGCTGGTTTTTTAGCACAGGATGGGCGCACGGCCGTGTGTGTTGCCATGGCCTGGGTAGGCCGTGCGTAAGGCACTGGGGCCATGTCTCGGGTCACAACAACAAGATTAAGATTTATTAAATCTTTTTCTTAATGAGTTCATACATATAACACATATTATTAGTCGATCATCAAAGTTTATGTCTGAGCTTATACAATCTGATACATTTTATAATTCTCTCTTGATATAGTATTTTACTAACATGTTAAATTTGTGTGTTGTTCTTCTCAATTCTCTCGATCAAGTGTTTTAATCTTTTCAAAACAAAAACGGATTACAAAAAGTTATTTTCACAAGGCTTTAACATTTCCTATTCGGTTAAGATTCAATAGGACATAAAGAACTTGAAATATAAAATTTCAATTTTAAAATTTATGCCTTCTTCGTCTCATAGAAAACACTATCTTGAATCACTAAGGATTTATCAAGAAATTATTTTAAAGATATAATATAATAATAAAATATTATTTTATATAAATTTATCATAAAATATTGATCGATACATTCAATCGTTTTTTCATGAGCCGAATAAATTATCAAAATCATAGATCACTTTGGATTTTACCGGTACGGCGGTACCAAACACGATCACTAAACCAATCATCATTTCGACCGGACGCTGACGGAGAAAGACAGCGAACGAGGAGGATAATGGGAGCGCTGACGGCGGCGTTGATCGCGGTGGCGGGGCTGGCCTTGGGCTGGATAACCATCGAGATGGCCTGCAAGCCCTGCCTCGATTGCGGCCGCGATGCCATCGATCGGTCTCTCGATCCCGATTACGATCCCGATGAGGAGAGCGCCCATGCTCCGCTGAAGTCTTCGAAGGACGCCGCCGCCGCCGCCGCCGAGTCTCCTGTTCAGAAGGTCGTGTGATCGGATTGGATCGAGTCTGAGTTTATCTGTTGGCTCTAAGTCGCCGCAACAGTGATGGAACTTGACTTGTTATGGTATTTGTTCTTTGATCGGGTTTGAATATGATTTCGTCGTATGATTAGTGCTTTGTGTTATGCGGTCTGTTAGGGATTGTGCAAATGCTATTGCTGTCAAAGTTAGTTAAGGTAGCAGTACTTTTGCTCGATGCGGATAATGTGTCATCGTATTCATATGTGTATAGCAGTGTCTGTTCACACGGAAGTCACAAATCCCTGCACATTTGCACTATCAGATATCCTCGAAGCAAATATGTTTAGGTCCTCGAGCTCAGCGTCCATTGCCTATACTGAAGCAGTTACCTGTTTATGTTTCATCACAATAACCTTGTGCACTCAATTGTGGTTGTTTCATGGATCCAATAGTCGTGAACGCAAGAAAGCTCAAAGAGGAGACAACCACCCTCTCATGGTGCACGACTGCGTGTAGTCTATTCCACCATTTCCTTTGACAGCATTGCATTACCAATCTACCACTATCAATCAACTAGCGAATCTGACAACAATTCATAACATCATGTCTGTAAACGATATCGACAAAGCAGCTTCTGCAGGATGTTCCAAAAGCAGCCAGATGACCAACTCTGTATCCAAGAAAATACACCAGCTTGATGAGTAATAGCCTGGTCTTTGGAATTAGCTTAGCTGTTCCCTAAACCAGTTTCTGAAGGATACTAGCACCCTGATGCAGAAGTTCATTATTCACTTGCAAGTCTCTGGCACATATTGGAGCTAGAGACTTGCTCTGTTAGCTTCGACAAATCATTATGCACCTATGACCACGACAGAACTGGAACATTGACCATGACAAAAGTTTTCGAAATATCCCTTCGAATATCCCAGCAGTTTATGTGACCAAAACCAATAATTGATACAGTTGGAAAAATACCTACCACAACAAGACAAATGGTAGAAATTCCAGAAGGTACAACATTATAAAGTATGCAATACTAGTGTGGTACAACGAATACACACCGCCACAATTATTTAAGAAAAGAATAGGATATTCACTAGCTGAGTTCCTACACTTCTAGATTGAGCCACGGCCTGTTTGACCGCAATCAGCATGTAGCTCAGAAAAATAACAGGAATAAGACCATATCCTCTCATCATTCAAGGACATGACTTCCATAGTCTTCGTTGAACTTCTCATAGCGCGGGGCTTGGAGATGAGCAGATGGTCTTGTGTTTCTCAAAGCCAGCTCTATATCTTCGAGTCTGATCGGTCCAACAGGAGGTAACTCTGCATGCAAGGAGAAGTCAGTTATTGCATAAAAAAAGCAAGTATAAATCTACCAAATCCAAGCAGCATTCTAAAAGGTGTTCAGGAGTTGCGAAACTTCATTTATTCACATATCCTGGGGATTAGAGAAGATAAATTTGCAGTTAGCCAACAGCAGCACTGAACATGTGAAAACATTAGCTTGAAACGGATGTGTTCGGCAATGACAATAGATAAGACAGCCCAAACATCACAACACAGCTGAGATCTAGGCATCAAAACCAAGCTGATGGTACAAGTTTAGGATCTGAGCAATAACTCATGTTAAGGAACTAACACTACGAAAAATTCAAATTTATGATAGAAACCCCACAATATGAATACACTAACTATAATGCAGTAGCCGTAGTACTGTTGCTTAAACAGCCATTCTACCATATTGGATCCCTGTAACTGGGCAACTGACACCTGATTACCCATCAAATACCGAGAAACTTGAAACAGGTTCTGATTTTCAAGTTCCAGAATAAGAGAAAGACGATGTGACAAAAGATGAATAGCATGCAGAATTATACTCAACAGATTAAAATTCCATACCAGTCTCAGGGATCACTTCTTTCTTTTCTTCCAGGACTAACATCAGTCGCCTAAGGGGCTGCATAGCAGCCTCTTTGCATACCAACCGAATATCTGAACCGGAGTATCCTTCTGTTCTCTCCACCAAGAGATCATATGGAACCTCAGTTTCTTCCGATGTGGATGGCAATAATTCCTCAAACATTGCTCTTCTTGCCTCTGGATCTGGAAGAGGTACTAGAATCTGTTCACTTATGTCAAGGGTGTCTTGGTTGATTGAATCGGAAAGTCAGCAAACACAGAGCATAAAAACTACTTCTTTGGTGCAGATTCAAGGCACCAGAAGCAACTTAGGGAAAAAAACCTCATGACTAGGTAGATAACCAGCTGTTATTACCCTCAAACTGGTCAAAGACTTGACATGGTGCATAAACTCTTCCGATTTTTCTAAGCAAGCTCATAATAAATGACAACTTTGTAGGTAGGTAGATCAAAAACCTCTATAACATGAAATGACCGTGAAACCAGACCGACCACTATAACATGCAATGCAAGGGCCACTTAATGTACCACCTTGTCTTTAAGGGCATCGAGATAATGTTGTTCAACTTCAACATCAGAGCATAATAGCACGATATTAGTTAAATGGAGATTATGAATCCATGTGTTGCATGGCTTCGAAGTATCATCCTGTCCACAAGAAAATTACTTAGCTAATGGAAAGCAAAGGATACACGCTTCTCAAGACGGCGCAACATAGCAGCATCCAGATCCCAGGGAATATTTGTAGCCGCCAGCACAAAAACAAGTTCATCAGACCTCATTAAGCCATCCATCTGCATGGCAGCAATAGTCAATGCCATAATGCATAGCAATCTCAAAACTATTAGAAAGCAAGGAAAAACATTAAAATGCAGCAACATTATCCAGTATGATAAGACAGAAAGAAACAGAAAAACTGGAGCAGAGAGAAATGAGAAT
>JAOVYX010000566.1:0-13517 GCA_035668315.1 Drosera spatulata
TAAGCCCGCTGATTATTCCAACCTTCGTGTTTTCGGTTGTCCTGCATACTATCATGTTAGCGAAGGGAAGTTGCAACCTATGGTGAAGAAGACCATCTTTATTGGATATCAACCAGGTGTGAAGGGATACAGATTGTACTCCACTGATCCATCATCACCTAGAATCATCAGTAGAGATGTCACATTTGACGAGGAGTCAATGTTAGCAAAAAAAGTTGAGCAACTAGGGAGCATTAAGTAATAGGTGGAGCAGACTCGTCCAGTAGAGAGATCGACGTTTGAGGTGGAGCATCAGATCCCAACATTCCCACTGATGTTTTGCAGCCAGTTCAAGAAACAGAAGATTCAGGAATGGAACCACTAGTACCAGATCCAATCCAGATGGGACCCATTCTGGTGGTATATGTACACATTGTTAGCGAGGCAGTTAAGAATGAGCCTTTGTCATTCAGGGAGGCCGTTGCTAGTTCGGAATGTGCCCAGTGGACTGCTACTATGGAAAAGAAACTAGAGTCTCTTCACAAGAACAACACTTGGGCTCTAGTTCACTTGCCGAAGGGAAAACGCACCGTACGGTGTAAATGGGTGTTCAAAAAGAAGGAAGCAGGTGATGGTGGCGATGTGAGATTCAAGGCCAGATTGGTGGTTAAGGGTTTCACTCAAAAAGAAGGAGTTTACTACACTGAGGTATTTTCTCCTGTAGTCAGACATACCTCTATTCGAGTTCTTCTAACTTTGGTTGCTAAGTTCAACCTTGAATTTGAGCAAATGGATGTGAAAACGACGTTCTTACACGGTGAGTTAGAAGAGGAGATCTATATGCGCTAGCCAGAGGGTTTTTCATTGTCAGGAATGGAAGACCGGGTCTGTCTTCTGAAGAAATCATTGTACGGATTGAAGCAGTCGTCCCGATAATGGTATCACAGGTTTGACACCTTTATGGCAAACATTGGATACACACGAAGCCCGTACGATCAGTGTGTGTATCATCAGCAACAATCTGATGGGAGTCAGGTATATCTTTTGCTCTATGTAGATGATATGTTGATCGCTGGTAGAGGCAAGGGGACTATTGACAGGTTGAAGACGCAACTCAGTAGTGAGTTCGATATGAAGGATCTCGGCCCAACAAAGAAGATTATAGGCATAGAGATCGAGCGGGATAGGAAGCATGGAGTCTTAACCTTGAGCCAGAAGAAGTACTGTAACGCCCCGGCCAAATCCTTGCTACCGGGTCGTCACCAAGAACCGCTCGTCAGGCTGACAACTGGCCCCACAGACCAGCACTAGTCCTTTCAGTGCGCTTTGGCCTCACTCGCGTACACCCTGAGAAACTTCCCAGGAGGTCACCCATCCCAGCATTATTCCACGTTAAGCACGCTTAACTGCGGAGTTCTAAAGTGATGGGCTACCGAAAAGAAAGGTGCACCTTGTTAGTATAGGTAGTACAATCAAACCATTTAAGCAGTTCCTTGGGGTATTACATACACCCCCACTTAAAGAACGCAACGCCCTTGTTGCGACTTCAAGCACGATACACAGCCCCAGAACCTTCCCTCACTAGGCGGATGACCTGGACCTCTTGTCCACAGGTTCAACACGCGGTCGTAGGATTGCTCTGATACCATACTGTAATGTCCCGGCCAAATCCTTGCTATCGGGTCGTCACCAAGAACCGTTCGTCAGGCTGACAACCGGCCCTACAGACCAGCACTAGTCCTTTCAGTCCGCTTTGGCCTCACTCGCGCACACCCTGAGAAACTTCCCAGGAGGTTGACCATCCCAGCATTATTTCACGTTAAGCATGCTTAACTGCGGAGTTCTAAAGTGATGGGCTACCGAAAAGGAAGGTGCACTTTGTTAGTATAAGTAGTACAATCAAACCATTTAAGCATTTCCTTGGGGTATTAAAAGTACATTGAGAAGGTTTTAGACCAATTTGGCATGAAAGATGCCAAACCCGTTTCTGCTCCCTTAGCAACGTACTTCAAGTTATCCTTGAAGCTCTGACCGAAGATTGAGGAAGAGGTGAGGAGTATGGCCTCAGTGTCGTATGCGAGTGCAGTTGGATCCCTGATGTATGCTACAGAATGCACTCGACCCGATTTATCACAAGCAGTGTCAGTAGTTAGTCGTTATATGGGCAGACCTACTAAAGATCACTGGTAGCCTGTGAAGTGGATCCTTAGATATCTTAAGGGTTCATCGGGATTAAGCCTCGTCTACGATTCAAGACGAGGTGGAGGCAGCAACAATGTTGAAGGGTTCTCAGATTCAGACTATGCTAGAGATCTGGATCGTCGGAGGTCACTTACAGGGTATGTATTTACTTTCTGTGGTGGGCCAGTTTCTTGAAAGGCAACTTTGCAGGATACTGTAACCTTGAACCCTACAGAGGCAGAGTTCATGGCTGTTGCGTCAGCTGAGAAGGAGGCGATTTGGCTGAGGAATTTGGCTTCTGACTTAGGTGTGAAGCAAGATAGCACAGCGGTTCACTGTGACAGTTCATCAACCATTCACTTGACTCGTGACCAGATGCATCATGAGAGAACTAAGCACATTGACATCCGGTATTATTTCGTATGGGACGTTAAAGATGTCAAGGTGATCAAGATTGCGACTGCAGAAAATCCAGCAGATATATTAACAAAACCAGTTCCTGTTTCGAAGTTTCGTCATTGCCTGAAACTCTTAGAAGTGGAGGACAGTTAGGCTCCTTTGGAGCCTAGATAGAGGTTACTCGACAACAATCAAGTTGATTTGAGTCAAGGGGGAGATTTGTTGATGATGTCTCAAATCCGCGTGATCTTGTTCTTACGCGGTGTCCGCGTTCTCTCCGCGTGGTGTTCGTGTTTCATCCGTGTGGCTTCCGCGTGGCTTCTTCATGTCTGTTTTTGCTATATAAGAGGAGAAGACGCAGTGCAAAGAGATGCGGCAGGCAGAGAGCAAGGAGAGGAGAGGCTGAGAAGTGCGGATAAGGAAGGAGATAAGGAGGAGAAAGAGTGGGGTTATAAACATCAAACACATTAAATATTAAAGTGAGGGTGTTTAGTCACTTGTTACGAGTTCTTGGTATTCGTATTGCTCCTTTTGTATTTTCTCATTTGACTAGTGGATTCTTCATCATCGGCAACCTCCCGTACTTGTTATTATTTATGTTTATAATTAAAAGACCCATTTGTAACATCAAATTCAACTCCCACCTCTTACATACTTCTCCCTCCACTTTAATATAAAACTTCTCGATTTCATTCTCCTTCCTGTTGGCCAAAATGCTTCTCCTTTCACATGTTGGTTGATGACCTCTTATCTCACTTTCATTCATCTCTTCTCCAAAGGAAGTTGTGCGGCGGAAGAGTATGCTAAGACGAGATCTACAAAGGTCAGCATCCATACCAGCCTTTTCGATTTTACATAGACAACGAAGGTGAAAACTCAACAACCTAAACATGGACTACAATGCCACCATGAATTTGAGAAAAGATTCAGCAAACCATTCAACCTCAAATATGCACTCACTCATGCATCACGCTCTTCATCACTCACCATGAATTTAGATAGTCTGTCAGTTTCGGTTTTCGTTTATATATATATCAAATGTGATGTTTACTTGATCGGGGTTTGGCTTCTTCGCGGTTGGCCCGAAGAAATTAGGGTTTTAGAGGTGAAGGGTCTTGAAAATTACGTGGTTAGTATTAGTGGTAAAAGAATGTTTTTGTAGCATGTAAACAAGTTGCAAGAACTTTCATTTGATAAGTGATTATGGCATTGTGCAAGCACTTTCGACAAACGATTATATCTTCGTAGAATGGAGCGTAACCTGTTTGGCTGGGGGGTTTATTAGCCCATACTAGCATGGCTTGTTTAGATTGATGGATTTTGAACTGTACTAGCGGTTGTCTTGATTACGTATTGATTATTCCTATGGACGTCTGTTTTGGAAAACGAAAACGACATCTGTTCGAATTTGGTTATATCCCAAAAGCTATGTAGTTAATCTAACAGTTTTTGAAATAAGCACACGAATTATTTTAAACCAACTACAATCATTTGCAGCAAAGAGTCATCTGGTTTGGCCAGGATGTGCTTAGAAGCAAGTAGTTTGGTTTGTTCGTACGCCCAATCAAACCAATATGATCACTTGCTTTCAGTGATGGAATTCAGCAGCAATAGTTTGGTGATTTCCACAATCAGAGAGCTATCAAGCACACAGCAGCCAATAGTATCCTGCAGCTCTTGTTGTTTCGGCAGAATGGGCCGGTCGATCAAGGGTCACAATGGTTCCGGTCCTTCTGGATAGATGACCGGTAGGGATCTAGCTTTGTTGGTGGATGAACGGCTGTCCGAGCAATACATGGTAAGGTCTAAAACTCTAAATATACTCTATTCTGTCCATCTGTCTTTCTTAGCAGTATTTTTTTATTTTTATTTTATGTAGAAGCTTGTTTTCTTGGAATCTAGGAAGTTTTAAAGTCAACGTGTCTCGCGTCATGTATTTGCTTTTGCTCTATAATATCCCTAGAAAACAATCTTAAAGCTACTGTTTTCAAGTGTTCTTTAATTATATCGAGACTAGATTCCAGGGAGTAGTACAATTCACCCGACTTAGCAATCTTGCATCACCTGTTAATGGTCATCAGTTGACATTTAAATTAGCTTTTGCTCAACCTGCCCGAATGAGACTCGACTACGTGCTGATCGCATCCCATCCGTGATCCGTGCCTTCTTCAGTAAAGATCAGGTTTTTGATTACCGCCATTTTCGACGTGGTCGTTGTCGTTAACTGGTTTGTGGTAGTGTCATTTTTGTCGTACAGATACAGCATTTCTATCTCATGAATAAGCCTAGTATTCAAATAATTTATCTGGGGTGGAAGATGTCAATAATTTATAAATACAGCTGCAGCCTGCCACAGTTTCGATTTAGATGAGAATCATCTTCTTTGCCATTGTCATTAGGCTGCTGCATCTAAAATAATTCCTCTCACTAAGTCAACTTATAGAACTTATCATCAATAGGCAGGCATGTTTTGCAGGAATCGTCGCACCAGGTATTGAGTAGATCATGATGTCTAAAAAAAAAACCCATTGTAGATGATCTTCGTTTTCTCGTCTCTAATCCCTTTCGATGATTCTCAGGTTGTTCCCAGATGACCATGATGATCTAGAGAGTGTTGAGAGAGGCTCAATGATCTCAGATCATATAACGGGTAAAGATCATATCCAAGATGAGGATCCAAAGAGTGAAGGCAGCTGCTTCTTCAAGCCAAGGGTTGTGTTCCCAGAAGATTTCGACAGGGTGAAGAGACAACCTCTGATACTTGATCCTCAGTCGTTGTTCGTCGGTCAATGGAACAGGATCTTCTTAGCGGTCTCTTTGTTCTCTCTGTTCGTTGATCCTTTCTTCCTCTTCTCGCCCAATAGTAGCGCGACTGAATTGTGCGTGGAATCTGGAGAGGCCTCTCTTGATGTGGTGTTTACTGCACTGCGGTCGATGACAGATGTGTTATACGCAGTCAATACTTGTATCAAATTTCGCACTGCTTATGTTGCGGCTTCTTCTCGTGTGCTGGGGAGAGGAGAGCTGGTTATTGACCCTTGGGATATCGCTTTGAGGTATCTTGGTAGGGATTTCTGGGTTGATGCCTTGGCAGTGCTCCCAATTCCTCAGGTACATATCTTCAAATTTATTGTCTCTGATAGATGAAACTATAACTCTTCTTGTACGACGGCAAAGTGATGATTTGCGTTTTTTGCTCTCCAAGATGTACATCACAGAGAGGCCGATTTGTCCGAAAGCTCAGCCTTGACAATTCATCAATTATGATGATCTGTGGAAAATGCATTAAGTTTTTACAAATCTGTCTGCAGGTTTCTAGGGTGTCCAAACTAAGCTTCAGTCTTATTGAATTACAAGGCTCATTGTTGAAGAAAAATAAGTTGTTCCCTAGAACTAGTTGTACATGGTGCAGTGATGGAACTTCACGGCAACACCTATTTACGATGTGAAAGCCGAGTTTTTTTATTTTATTTGCTGGATGCAGAGGTATACACAAAGTTAGTCTGTTTTCTCATCCGAATCTCAGGTCATAATCTGGGGAGTGATTCCTAGGGTGAAGGACTTATCAATAAAAGTTTGCCTCAGGTTTCTAATTATTCTACCGTACCTGCTGAGAGTAGCGCTTGTATTTCCGTTGTCCTCTGCGCTATCAAGAGTCGCAGGGGCCATCCCAAAGACTGCTTGGACTGGTGCAGCTTATAACATGATGCTGTATTATTTAGTCAGCCATGTAAGTGAACCTCTGCTTAATCCGGTTTATTGAGCTTTTTTAAAAAGTTATAGCTGTCGCAGCACTAGTGTGCAAACTGCACTGACTGCTATACATACAGCTTGTTAAGTATGCTGTTTGGTTGAATTTGAGTAGGTGGCAGCAGCATCTTGGTACCTTTTATCATTGCAGCGAGAAATGACTTGCTGGAGTTACGAATGTGACCAAGAAACGAGCTGTGATAACTCTTTCTTTGATTGTGGCACCATAGGCGAGTCGAACAGAGGTGCCTGGCTTTCTATAACCAACGTCACAAACATCTGTAATCCATATAACAACTTCTTCAACTTCGGAATCTATCAGATTGCTTTGCAAGTCGGCACGCCATCCTCCACGTTGGCGAGGAAGTACTTCTACTCTTTCTGGTTTGGACTGCAAACCCTGAGGTAAATTTTCAGGTCCAAAGTAAGAATTATTGAGTTTGATGCACCGTGCAGAATGTATATGTTCTGAAGAGGTAGAGATCCTGAGAGGAGTCTAAGAGGAGAGTCCAACCCCAAACTGACCCTGAGTAGATACATGCATGAATTGGACCTATCTAGGAGGCTGACGGGTTATGGGTTGTTCATTTACATACTACTTATTTTTTTCCATATCAGTATGGGTAACCACTTAAGTCACCACATATCTCAACAATAGAAATGCCGTCCACCACCCTTTAATGGTGGGATTCAGCTATATATTTTTCGTGCTTCTGTGTTGCAGCTAGTTTCTGGATACTTCCGTATTAGCAAGTCAAGTGCAGCAATTTGTTCGTATTGTCACATCAGTGGTGCCCAAGTTTCGGCCTTAAGGTGTTGCCTCCCTTTCTTTAGATTCTTGGCCAATAACGATCACCATGTTTCTTTTCAGCTCCATTGGAAATAATCTCTGGACTAGCGCGAACATCATCGAAAACGTTTACACCAATCTTCTAGCTATTACTGGACTGATCCTCTTTGCCTTCCTTCTTGGTAACGTTCAGGTAAGTTAAAACTTAGTGCTCTCTTTCACATAATGGTGTCATGGTCTAATATTCAAGCTTGGTTAGTCGTAGTTTTGTCGATAACTGATTCTCCATGGAATCGATTGTCTTTCTTGATGGCTTTAAGTGGAAAGAGGTTCTGCAATGCTAGGTATATGACGAGAAATAAGTTTGGAGCAATGGAATCTGTTCCTATCACATTTAGGAATCAAATTTATTTGTCAATCGCATGCCAAAAAGTTTATACTCGTAAAGTTTTACTTCAGGATTTGACTAAAAATGTTTGCCTGAATGTTGCCGCCGACAGATGTATCTTGATTCCACATTACTTCGGTTGGAAGAATGGAGAGCAGCGAAAGCAGATACGGAGCATTGGATGCGGCATAGGAAGCTGCCTCCCTACCTGAGGCTTTGGGTGCGGAAGTATGATCAATATAAATGGGTGGCGACGCGTGGAGTTGATGAGGAGGCTCTTCTCAAGGACCTTCCTTGGAATCTTCGTAGGGAGATCAACCGCCATCTCTGCTTCAGCTTACTCCGCAAAGTATGAATTTAACCGTCTTACATCATGATGCATGCTTTCTACCTCCTATTTTCTTCGAAATGAACCCCTGCCTAGTATTATACTGAGAGCTGAGGTTCTCTAGCTTATTACAAATCTGTCTGTGAATTCATGCAGCTTCCATTATTTGATGAAATGGATGATCAAATGTTGGACGCTGTCTGCGAGAGACTTAAGCCGGCATTATGCATCAAAGGTGCTTTCGTGTGTCGTGTAGGTGATGCCATCAACAAGATGCTTTTTGTTGTTAGAGGGAATCTAGGTTCCTACACAACCTCAAATGGGCAAGAAGGACTTTTCAACTCGACAAGTATAGGACCGGGAAGTTTCTGCGGCGAGGAACTACTGACATGGGCACTTGACCCTAATCCAGCTCCCTCTCTTCCGTTGTCCACCCGCACGGTGAAGGCTCATTCTGATGTGGAAGCATTTTGCCTCATGCCCGAAGACATGAAATATATGGCCAAACAGTTCAAGAAGCTGCACAGCAAGAAACTTGTACACAAGTTTCAATTTTACTCGCATCACTGGCGGACATGGGCTGCCTACTATATACAAATGGCTTGGAGAAGGTATAAGAAGCGCAAGCGTATAAATGCAGTGTGAAGGCTTATCCTGATATAATAAAGAATCCAAAGCTAATAGACATCAAGATCCCTAAGGTGTCAGCGATAATGACTGCTCAATTGCTTTGGTGGGTTGCATGGAAGCTACTGCGTTTGATATATCGCATGAGGTTGCATTAGATACAGTTTGTCAGAGGCCAAGGCACATTCCTTGAGCCGAGAGGTTGATCCTGTTATGAGATACTTTGTGCAGTTCGACATCTCCATGCTTACACTGTCATCACCCACACGACGGTCAATTTAGTTACTGATATTGAGGTATTGCACATAACCTCAATGGATTCAAAGTTTGTAGAATCGCAGCCATACGTAACTCATAGCTGGGAACTCAAAGGCAAGCCTAGGCTCGGCTACAACTGTGGCAACATAGATGCTTGTTGCATTCAAGCATCGTAAAGGCACAACTCTGTAAAGGTTCATACTCTGGAGAGTCATCCTGCAGCAGAAGCAAAGTATAGGTGGCGGGAGCTATGAGACTAATACGAGGGTCCGTGTTAGTGATTTATATGCTAGTCTGTTCTTGATATCCTATTCATTCTTGTATTCTGGTGCATGCTCATATCCGTGTTGATTGAGCTATGTTATCGAACGAGTTGTAATGTGTTAATCCTTGAATTCTGTATATACGTTCTTTTGTGTAATGAAATCTGGAAGTAGACTGTTTCTTTCTGTTTACGGCTTGTAGTTGATTTGCGTCCAACATCAACACCTTTGAATAAAGCAATAATTGGTATATGACATTTTTAGAGTAGAATCTTTTATACATATCACATGATGTCGTGGTGACACAATTAAATCAGAGTTTTTGTTTTCTATATGTTTGATCTCGAACGGCTTTGACCTGAAGTCCTGAAGTATGATTAGCAACTCACTGTAAATTCAGTTGAATTACTGATGGACTCAGTACGAACTCTGTCTCCAATCTAAAACTACATTGCAGGTTAATCGGAGAACCATCAAAGATGCTGCGCAAAAAATCCAGAAGGGATGAATTTCGGCTTCCTCCCTAACTAGGAGGAGAGCAAGATCACCCACTCTCGACAATCAAATAAGATCAACCACTACCGAAACACGTATGACTTGCTCGAAAGCTGAAACAGGCTAAAACGACACAGTTAAGTAGTTATATGTGAGTCTACCGATCAGTATGAAGTTAACCGGCATGTATTCGTAATCATGAACTAGAGACCTTTTGCCAGCTTTCGAGATCAGGTACCGCCTAACCAGAATACTCCCTCACCTAGTAATCGACACTAACGAGAAAACGGCAACTACCTATCTTCTGAGGTCAGGTGGCACACAACGACTTGAGCTAGCAACACGCTTCGGATTAGGTAACTTTAACCAGAAAGCTTCTTAGCTACGATACAGGTGATTAGGTTACCAGCTAGCCGAATGGATGATGAGTTTGCATCGAAACCGTTGGTTGCCGGGGGAATACAGTTCATCTTTTGCAACAAGTTGGAAACTTTTTTTCCGTTCTTATCTTAAAGAATGACGATAAATATGATAGCACCGTCGTTTTGGTATTCGCTGCATCTGTTTGTCAAGTCTCTTGTATAAAGATCCTGACAAGAGCATTTCTGTTACTTTGACGTAAAAGCGACTTATAGGTCCCAACTTGTTTAAAGTTAGATAATCACTGATTCGAAGCGATTAATTCCTTGCGTAAAATTAAGAATGGCATGAAGACGAGACACGCCATTACACCCTTAGAACTACTCGATACAAGATTATAACAGGAAGAAATGGAGAGCCACCATGTATCTGTATATGCCAAGCAAGTTTGTTCTATTTAACAAAAGAACAACAAGATTTAGCTTTTGGTCTAAAGGCTTTGCTGTATGAAATATGATCATAGATTTGAGACCTTCACAGTCCACCAATGGTATCAGGCTATCATTGTTACACTTGCTTGAAACTATCAACTCGCCTCCTAAGAAAATTACTCTGAATCAAAGCGCTTGCTTCCGCCTTGCCTCATATCAGCAATGAGCCTAGCAGCATAAGCTTCAATACCAGCATCTGGTCTTGGCACAAACATATCCACATCTTCATATCTCGTGCTCGACGAGAACTGCTGCAATTGAGATGCTGCCTCCTTCTCCCTCTTGTGGTGGCGCCATGCTGCTTGGATGAAGCTGGCAGCCCATATTCGCCAGGGCTGAGAGTAGAACCGTAGTTTGTGACGTACTTCCCTGCTTCGCATCCTCCTGAACTGCAGTCCTATGAACCTCAAGTCCTCTGCTCCAATACTGAACCCTTCAATATCAGAAACGGCCTTGAGCGTGCGAGTGGATGATGGAAGGACGTCAACCTGACGTTTGTCAAGGACCCACATCAGAAGCTCTTCGCCACACATATCTTTTGGTCCGAGAACTGATGAGTTGAAAAACCCTGTCCGTCCACCATCCGTGGTGTAGGAATATATATGACCTCGGATTATGAAGAGCATGTCGTGGATCCTGTCCCCCTCGTATAGGAGATACATGCCTTGGGTGTAAAGGACAGGCTTCAGCCTCTCGCATATCGCTCCTAGGGTCTGGTCATCCAGCTGATCCAATAGCGGAACCTGGATCAAAACTACACGCTCATACACATTCGCCACAAAAACTCGACCTACAATGTCAATCCTTCATAAAACCAAAACGCTCCCATTTATAGCAGGTTTTGCTTTAAAGAAAATTTGTTCACAGCATTAAACCCCATAGGAATACATTACCGTCGAGGCTTGAACCTGCTATATGCCATTTGAACAAATTAATTAATATAAAAAAGTAGAGCATGTATTACCTGCCGAATAAGAGCGAAGCATAGATATCGTTTGGTTTGTCTTCGAAGATATGTAGGGAGTCCAACGAGTACATCTTGCTCGTCGACTCCTTGTGTGGCGATCCACTTGTACTTGTGGTAGTGGAGTACGCTCTGCCTGAGTTCTCTGGGAAGCTGCCTATGGTGCATCCACTGCTCCAGATCAGTTCTCTTGATCCTCCACTCCTCCAATCGTGTGTTGTCGGCTTGAACGTATTTCTGTGACCAATAATCCCTCACAAATTCCATCAACTTGTTCAAAACTTCTCTAATGTTTGCAAATGTTGGATGTTAACGCTCATCAACTACAGGATGTGAATACCTGCATGTTCCCGATGAAAAACGCAAGCAAGACCAACCCGAGAGCTCCGACAAGATAAGAGAATATGTTTTCAATCAAGTAGATGCTGGTCAGGAGATTTTGCCCCTGAGAACTGCATGAAAGACGAATAAACACAGGGTACATACTAAAGAAATGCTCAAGGTTACTCAAGCATCAGTTTTCTTTACCTTAGGTTTCTGATTCCCCACCAAAGACAGTAGAAAAACTTGTTAAAGAAACCCCCGGAAGATATGTCCACTGCAATCGCGTAGCTGAAGATTCCATAAGGGAAAAGATTATTTGCCGGGTTACAATTGTTTGTCACGTTGGTCGACTGGAGCCAAGCTGCTCTGCTCGGGTCTCCTAAAGAATTACAATCAAGATACTCGTACACACATGCAGTCTCCTGCGAACAAGCAGTTCTCCAGCACGTTTCTTGTCTTTGTATCGACAACAAGTACCAGCAATTCCCAGACACCTGCATTCATACTCGAGACATGAGCATTGAGATCAAAAAGACTCTTTTGACTACAAAATTGCAAGGGAAGGTTAAGAGGAGCCTGATCTTCCAAATTTCTTGCTTCGGATGTCATGGACTCATTCGCTCGAAACTGTCAAGGTCAATATGAAAAGCATCAAAAAGCGCTTACAATGCTTGCCAGTATGTAGAACATGAGATTATAGGCAGCAGCAACCCAGGCTGTTTCCGTTATGATCCCAGAGGACTTGGCGACTTCTAAGGAGAGAGGATATGCTAGAGAAAATCTGAGAAGCATCTGAATGAGGATGATGAACATCAGATATGTCTTGGAGTTGGAAGTCAATGAGGCTTTGAGGTTTGGCATGACTCCCCACAACAGCACCTGCAAACATTGTATCAACAGTCGATACATCTCAGATTATGATCAGAAGTCGGATAATCAAGTAGCAAGAAAGATGAAGAGGACAAGGCACTTTGCTTTATTATTCAACAATACTTTGACATCATTGAAAGAAGAACCTGTGGAAGAGGAAATGCAGCTGCCAAGTCGACCCAGAATCCAAATCTGAGGTATTTTAGCGGAACCTGCCATGGGTCAGTCACAAGCTCGCCCCTAGCAAATCCATGAAATGATGGTTCGGTATAGGTTGTACGGAACCGTAAGCAAATATGAATGACATAAAAGACATCTGTCAATGATCGTGCGACCGTGAGGACTACTTTCAGGGTATAGCTGAATTGAAAGCACGTCTCCGACTGCACCTCAGGAAGCAAGAAGAAGATAGGATCCACAAGGAGCGATATCATGGCAGCTGAGAAGAGTAGCATGTTCCATCTTTGAACCAGCTTTCCTCCTGAGCCCAATACCGTCGATTTCTTGAACCCTTTATTGCTGTCTGAGAGAGATGCTTCCTTGTGTTTGAGATCCAAATATGAATCTGATTCAAAGGAATCAATCTCAAGATGACTCTCATCTTGAATCCTGAAAAACCATTCATAGAAGAAACATATCACACATTATCGCGATTCTCTCGAATTGGTTTAAAAGGCAGGACAGAAGACAGACCTGTTGGATCTCTTCGGCCAACACGCCATCAGATACACGTAATGAAACTCAGCGTCTAATGCGTCTCGAAAGAAAACTACGTCTCAGCCACATTTGATTTGTAAGCCTTCACGTTTCATATGGTTTGAATATAATACGTCTTCGAAGTCTGAACTTATTCTATGACAGGTAACATGGTACAAGTACCAACTAATTTAGTGGCTCCTGGGGATGAGCCAGCTAGAAACCAGGTTCATGCTGAAGTGAATTTGTTCTTAAAAGGATTTTTAAAGTTGACTTCCTCACCGTCTTTATACTTTTTCTTTAGTGGTTGAATCAATCTTCTGTTTATGGACCCAATAAAATTAAAAAAAAAGG
>JAOVYX010000567.1:0-13517 GCA_035668315.1 Drosera spatulata
GTGATGGAGCATCGCGGACGGAACAAAGAAAGAACTTTCCAGCAAGACGGCAAGTTCAGGGGGAGATCGAAGTCCCAAAATCGGAAGGGCTTCACTTGCTATTATTGTGGCAAGCCAGGCCATAAGAAAAATGAGTGCAGTAAATTCAAAAGCGACACAGCGTAAGGCAAGGTCGTTAAGGGAGAGCAAAACAGGGAGGCAAGCATCACTTCCATTACAACCATGGATGAACCCTATCTCTTCTCAGATAGTGGTTCCATCAACCACACTTGTCCAGACTCAGATTGGGCGATAAATTCTAATGCCTCATTTTATCTTACTTCGCATATTAATTTCTCTTCATCTTACAAAAATGGTGACTATGGTTTTGTGCAAATGGGAAATAATGAGACATCTAGAATTATGGGTCTTGTTACGGACCCAGCCCGTGACAAGACCAAATAAACCGAATGGATTTAGGGATATAGATGTCAAGAAAACTATAAATAGTCGTCACAGTCATAGCTTTCACCTTCGAATACCTGTTTAGTTACAGCATCGATACGAAGACCATCCAGACCGATTATTACATTAAACAAGATAGATCCTCTGATCTACTATTACATCCGAAAATATGTGAGATCATCTATATACATGCAACCTCACACTAAGAGCCTTCAGGTGTTATTGGGGGCATATCTGTAATTGAAAAACATAAAAGTGAGGTAAATAAGCTCAACAACCTCAGGTGTATGAATCCCAATTACAGGGAATTTCCGTTAACGGCTATGGCGGCCGTCGAAATTCCCTAAAACATTTATATATATATATATATATATATATATATAAGAAAATATAGACGTCATATCAAACAGCATCGCTTCTCATTGCTTTATATGGTTTCGTATCGCTTTTAAGAGTCATTCATTTTCTTTGCATTTCGGATTCATGACTGTACTCAAAAGCAGCGACTCCAAGGATAATGACCGACTCGGAGCTCAGAGATAAGATGTCAATCGCCAGCCCGGTTATCAAATAGATTTTGTATTTTCGTACCTGCCTACTCTGTGCGTCGTCTTGCACCTCTTGTGCGCATTCAATGTGGTATCGTTTGTCAACATTGAGATAATTTGGGGCTCCTTGCAGAGAGTAACCCGTGGCCCCGCCACAACGGCGTAGAAACCGCTGCATGCATGCAAAGAGGATGGGGGATACCCATCGCTCCCTAACTAGTTCTTACCCGAGATGTTGACTCAGAGAATTATTCTAGAGTGTAATGACTCAAACAAAGCCAACAAGGCTATCTAAAGAATGCAACAGCTAATCGCAATGGATCAAGAAGGGACACCATGTTCGACCTTCTCAATAATTTCATGGAAAATGACCAATGATCCAACGGATCTACAAGGGATGTCAATGTCGTCCTTATCAGTTCAAGGAGCAGATATTTCTTATTCGTTTATTTTTCATTAGTTCACATGGATAGTATAACTATACTCCACATCCCCCGTTTTTTTTTTATTAATCGTTTAACGGTCGCTTTCATTTATTTCCCGTGAGGGTATATACATTTATAACGATGCATTCTAGTTAATTTTGACCCCCAAATACCCCACCACATGTCAAACATGATCGTATATGCACGTTTGATATTACATTTCTATGCGTATGGGTTATATATCTCAAATACGCATTCAAGTTTAAGGTTCAATGCACGAAATCGATAATTTCCTGGTCAGAAGGCCGTCGTGACCGTGACTGACCGTATCGCGGCCGCGACTCAGAGTGGTCGCGGGCACGACGCCACTGTACAGCCAAAATTGCCAGATTTTTTCCGTCGCGGGCGCGACCCAGGATGGTCACGGCCGCGACTGTTCTGCTGGCCAGAAAGTCCAGAAACTCCCGTCCGATGCATACGGATCCTTCAATCGTCATTAAAATGCATACAACTCATTCCTCACACATCAAAACATGTACCAAAACATGCACGGATGTAAAGAACGCGTGTGATCGAATAAAAGAGGCATCTCGGACGAGTGAGGTTACCTCGATTAACGATGATCCTTAACGCACACGATCACACGAACGAATCCGTTGACGTTCCCTAGCCGAGCTGCTAGCACTGTTTCTCCCCTCAGGCTGCTGCTGCTGCGCCTGCACTTGTAGCGTCGATGATGAAAGTGGTGAATGTATGGTGATGAAGTGATGAAGCTGATGATGATGCGTTGCTGGAGAGGTGTTGAAGATGATGGCGCAGGCGGCTGGGGATGCTGGTGGCTGTGATCGTGGCTGGAGGAAGTGAGTGATGGTGGTTGGCAGTGATGGAAGAAAGGTGAAGTGGCAGTGGTGGAAAGCGGGAGTGGAGAGGAAGAGTGGAAGAAGTGGGAGAATTAGATACATGTGGGAATTATCTCACATTCCGTCCTACGATACGTCTCGTTCGGTCTATTGTTCACCCAAATTTCGTAATATGAATTCACCGATAATTTATTTGCCTCGATAGATTTATCCCATATACGATAATATGACGTCCCAAGTTATAAACCATTATTGATGGGATTGAATTCGTTAGCTCTTACGCGCAATGTTTATAACGTTATAACGTTGTAACGTTATTCGTTCGAAATTTTCATCGTCGCAACGATCATTTAATTAACCTAAATATTCCATCGTCATATTTGATTTAATAATCAAATATTTTCTTAGATTTAAATATATAATCTTTAAACACGATTCATTTTCAAATCGTAACGTTATATATTCATTTTAAAACTCCCAAAATTCTCGGATATTACAAAATAAACCAACGAACATGAGTAAACTCTTACTTAGCTCCGTTCGATTAACTCGATAAGAGCTCGAGTATGGCTCGATTCGATAAGGACTTGTTAAGAGGTCGAATTATATATAAAATAAGTATACATGTATTTATGTATTAAAAAAATATTATATTTTTTTAAAAAAATACTATTATATATTAAAATAATCTAAAATATTTCTATTGAGATGACTTCAAATGAACCTAACTTTAAACGAACCCAATGAGTCACTTAACGAACGAGTTTTTAAACGAATTGAACGAGTCGAGTTTTTAACTAGATGAACCGAGTTTGAGCAAGATAAAAAAATAAACGAGCCAATCCCAAAGGACCCCTATTTGCTCAAGCTCGGCTCGATTACAACCCCTATATGTAGTTGAGAATTAGAGTTAAAGAAGGAAGAAGATGAATCTAAATTTACATGTATAAAGTGAATGTTGCAAAATATATAAGACGGAAGAAGTACTTTCGTTCGAAAAAGATTGTATATTCTTGATCGGATGTGCATGTAAGGACAATCTTTGGCACGTGTTATCGGATGATTAAGTATTATTTTACGAAATTGTTATGAAACAATAAGGATAGTTAATGTTTCATACTGTAATCGTGGGACTGAAGAAATTTAAAATCATATTATTTAAAAAATTAACAAAAATTTTCAAAATACATATTAAATAATAAAAATAATAATATTATGAGATAAAAATAGTGAGCTTTTTTTATAGTCAAACATGATATAATCCCGGTACGGTGCAATGGAGTATACCCTTGTAATAAGTTCAAACATAATATCTCCTCCTACAAAACGAACTCCCGCTCTCTTCCAAATTGTTAGATATCGTTTTCTTTTTTTTCTTTTTTTCTTTTTATAGATTGATAAAATAAAATTATTTGATATTTTTTTTATTTTTTATTTTTTACGGAGTAATTCTTAACGGATGAAATAAAAAAAATAATTTTTTATTTATGTTACTTATTTCAATAGTGTTCAAGATTATTTTATAAAAAATTATTTAATGTAAAAAATTAATTTTTATTTTCTTTTTTAATTTTTAATTTTTATAATTAATTTTAATATTTTTAGATTTAACAATAATATCAAACAGTCCCGAAAAAATCTACAACATACCATCAAAAATTCCAATACTCCCTTCAATTCCCAAACTACCCTCCAATCCCACCAACCCCACAGCCACCCAAGGTCATTTCCCTCACTTCACATCCACAGAATACAGATAATTACCATAAATCTGCACCAAACAAATTCCACTCTCCTCACCACCACTAATATTCCATCTCACAAAATTTCCCCTTTTAAAATATAAAAATCTCAAAACCCCAAAAAAAAAGCCCCAAATAAGGGTGGAATAGAAATGAACTCTCTGAGCCTGAAACCATTCAATGGAATCGGGTCGGGTCATCGGATGATCCACGGGCCTTCGGATCCGGTGAGGGCGAGGAGGAGGGGGCCGTTGGTGGTGGGGTGTTTGGGCCAGAGTGGGGGAGATGGGCCGAGTCTGAGCCCGATATCGAGTTCGGGGTCCGGGACGGGTCACGGGCCGAGGAACGGGTCGTTCGGGTCTCGGAACCAGATGTATGCGCTGTTGAAGCAGCAGATGGAAGTCGCTGCCAAATCAGAGGTGTTTGTGAAAGTGTTTTTGGTTGATTTTATTTTGTGATGGATATGCTTCTTCTTCTTTTTTTGGTGGTATTTTTTGGTATTATATGCTTGTTATGGAAGATTTTACTCCATTTGTTTCAAATCGTTAGCAATTTTGATATTGAAAGCAGTCTCTGTTGCTATGGGACTGCTTAAATTTCGTCCTCCCGGACTGTCAACGGGATTACATGTGTTGTCGTTGTTAGCAATATTGATATGTGTGGGAGTTGGTCGAGATAGATCTGTACTTAATGTTGTAGGACGATCAAACATCTTTCAATGCAGACCTGTGGTGAAAGATTAATTTGGCGTGTATTCATGAGAAAACTTTGTTAGATATTTTTCTGAGTTCATCATATAGTGTAGGCTTGTTTGTTCTGTTTAATATGCTGAGCTAGTCGTTGCTTCGTAAAGGATTACAAGGAAGCTGCAAGATTACGCGATTCATTGAAGTCATTTGAGGAAGAAGAACCAGTTTTGTGTTTGAGGCGATTACTCAAGGAAGCCATTGCCAATGAAAGGTTTGAGGTAAATTTCATGTGTCATTTCTCTCGTCTCTTGGGATTTTTTTCTCTCTCTTGTAAATGAGCAATCAACGCGATCGTTGATGTTGCTGTTCTCGATATGCGAATGCATTAACAACTCATGGGGACTAGACAGAAGTCGAGATTGATCCGGAGTATAAATCAGTTTCGTTGATTTTATTGCTAGATTGCCCTGGATTTCTGAACTCGCACAACATAATTGATTGAACGAACAAGTCAGGCTTCTTGAACTGAGGTTATGTTGTAGCTTTGATGCTGAAACGGTTGTTTCAATGCTACATATGGAATAGAGAATAATGAAGCCTACTCGTGATTATCTCCTATTTACGGGCGTAGAATGACATTATGTTTTCTTAGGCACTTGTAAACATTTCAAAAGTTTTCCTTATTTGTTAGACTGCATGGTGCATGACCTTAAGATCCTATATCGAAAAATCCTGGCGAGAGAAAGAAGCAGTAAAATCCCTGAGAGCCTTACTGGACTTGAAAGACCAGTTATGGATCTTTTACAGTGTGTGTGTGTGTTGTGGTGTTGTTGGGATTTATATTTATACCGAGTCATTGGCAGTGCAGGCTCTCTCTTCGGAGTACTATCCTCTAAGTAGTCTCTCTTGTAACTGGTTAATCACTCTGTTGTTGTCTAGTAGAGAGTTCATATGTATTTTTCGCCAAGAAATGTTATCTATGTGCTGGTAAATATGACTTGGGGTTATGTTGTCGTATTTCAATTATTCTTGTTCAATTGATTTATGAAGATAATAGCACGTGTTCCGAGTTTAAGGTTTGTTTGCTGTGTCTGTTTATACTTTGCAGGATGCAGCCAAGTACAGGGATGAACTGAAGGAGATATCACCTCACGCTCTTTTAAAATGTTCAAGTGATGCTACAACCTTGGTATGTTTGTAATGATTTTGCTTCATCAACAGTATTCAATGTGATGAAATACTCTTTTTGTAATTTTCTTTCACTTGCCTAAAGTCTCCTTTATTTTTGTCATATTCTGTGTCTACCAAGATGTTAAGGGATTGATATTATCACGAAGTCGAATTCTCTTTGTACAAACTTACAGTATAGCATCACTGCATGAGCTCCGCGGAGGAAAGTGCTGAGGCATTCCTTGCTTTGTTATTTTTTTCAGGGCATTCGAGTACAAGTTAGAAGTGTTTATATTGAAGGGCGAAGCCAGCCCTCGAAAGGCCAGTACTTCTTTGCCTATAGGATTAGGATTACTAACAATTCAACCTGCCCAGTCCAACTTCTCAGAAGGCACTGGATCATAACCGATGCCAATGGCAAAACAGAGAATGTGTGGTATGTCTCTTCTTCAACTTTCATCATCCTTAAGAGTTAAGAACTTAGGACAATGTGGTTTACTTTGTCTTTATATGAATTTATATGTCATTTTGCGGAAAGAATTTGATTCAACAATTTTCGTTCATTGTTATAGGGGTATTGGAGTTATTGGTGAACAGCCAGTTATTCTTCCAAGGACTGGCTTTGAATACTCCTCGGCATGCCCATTGAGCACCCCAAACGGAAGAATGGTGGGGTTTTCCAACAATGCTTTCTGAAACTTGAGGCTTCTCGCGGCTTAGCTCTTCTTCATGCTCTCCCTCGTGCAAATATATTGCAAGGACTAGTGAACATAATGCCTTTGCTATTTTATGACTTTTCCGTGAAAATCAATTTTGAATATGGCTCGAGATCGAAGTCCACATATGTAACTTGTCTATGGACATAGGCTAGTTACTTCGAATACTCTCTATATGATGATCCTAAAATACTTGATACTATTAGATTGAGGACGAGATGAACCCAAAGAATAGATATTTGAGGACAAATTTAAACACTGCTGATCAAGCATGTGGATTAATTACGTCTCCATCTCCTGTTTTGTACTGCAGGAGGGTGACTTCGAGATGAAGCATATTGACAAAGTTGGAGCGAAGACTTTCAATGTAGCAATCGCTCCTTTCTCTCTATCCACGCTCGGCGATGATGCAGAGATTTTCTGAATCCATTTTTTCTCGCTCTTTAATCAACGAGCATCATCTCATGGATGAAGTGAAGCCTAGTTTCTGGAAGCCTAACCAGTGTACCTTTTCCACTAGGGCGAGATAACTGACCATTGTCTCCCCAATTAGTCAAGAAAGATTGTTCCTGCTTTTGTACATAAGTTTCATGTCTGTATATTGAGAGTAACATTCGAGGAGGATAAATCACGACAAACTTACAAAGATGTAAGTAACTAGTTCAGATCAATTTCATGCCATGTTCTAGATATTTACTAAGCGCACAATCGGCTCATCTCTTGATTTCTCTACCAGTTTCTTTCTCTTTTTGGAAACCCTGCTGTTATCCTCAAATTTTACAGGGTGCAGCTTCGAGTTAATGGAATAGCAGATAGGCTGCATGTCCTATACAAGGTCACTGTACACACCAGAATGTGAAACTCTTGTGATGAGATTATGGCAATATGCTCGAACCAATTGGACTACCATCAAACCGGTTCTATTATGTTTTTTGGTTGAGGTAGATGAACGCCATTTGTGTTTCGCCAACTGCCTAGTTCACTCATGCTATTCTGCTTTTGAGAAAGATTGTCAGCTGGATAGCTAGTTTCCACGAGAATCTCATTTCTCATGTTCTGTATACCTTACAGCTAGTGTTACGTTGGAAAGCTATTTTGGATGACAAAGCTGTATTTTCTCTTGCACAGATTTCATTCAGTTGCTGCTCTTTGCCAATGTGATTACGCTGCGTACGGCTTCGTTATCATCCTGCTTGGGAACTCATCGGTCTGGTCTCTTCAATTGAAGGTAATTCTCGCTCTCTTCTTGTATCGCTCTGGTGCCTATGATTCGTTCTTTTCTGCATTTCCTTTCGAGGAATGTAATACGCTCTACGATTTTTGTCCTTAAACTTAACTTAAGCCAAGTACTCACTTCATTCAGAGTTTTTCGAGTTGTTCCTGTTTCCAAGATAAAATGTACCCTATATGAACCACTATAATAGATGCGCATTCTTGCATGTACACATTACACAGCAGTATATGTTTTTTCATCAGAAAGTATAGATTGCTGGTTTCTGCCGCCCATTTTCAGTTTCTTCATTGATCATGCTTATAATAACTAGAATATGTGTTGATCATGTTTCCATTTTCATACCTGACTGTATTTGTTTGAAACATATATGAATATTTATGTGTGTGTATGTAAGCAATCTAACCATGATTCACGCATCATTCTCTAAAACTATGTAAGCAAAATACTTGCACCATTATCATATTGCCCAGTATTATATGTGTATGTCACGAATGAGTCACTCCCTTTGTATCTCTATACCCTTTGGAACCTTAATCGTGACCATCAAGATAATAACTATAAAAACTTGAACCTTTAACAAAGACAATACTCATTGTCATGACTATTTACTGCTATTAAATGGAGGAACATCCAAGCTCTCGGCTCTCCTTGCAATGCAAGCAAGAAATCTCAAATAGTATGCCAAAAGAAACAAATAAAAATCGCATGAAGAGGCAGAACCCTGTTCCAATCTCTGTCAAAGTATGCATTTGCAAAGAGAAGAATCTTGTCCGCCAAGCCTGGCTCTGTTTTCTAAACTGTCTGGCCTCTGCCTCCCTCTAGTCCTCTGTCTCACTTCTAGCTTCTTCTATAAATTTAGGCATTTCTAAGTTGACCAGAAAAATAGTTACATTGGTGGAGTAGATTGTAGTATTGGCATGTTATGTGACGCAATTTTAATCTTTTCTTACATGACTTTGACTTTTGATTAGAAATGTCTAAAAGAGGTCAAGATACTCTCATGTTTAGAGCAAGTTCGGTGGGGATACTCATTTTTGCAAAACTTGTCTATAAATAGTACTAAAATGTCATAATTTGTCCATATTGATCTAATGATATTGTGTATATTTTGATTTTTTTTTAGATGAAAGGTTAAGATTGAACCACATCTTTTTATTGAATTTTTATCTGTGTATATTTTTGTGCTTGTCCCGTGTTTGTGTGTTGCTAAACTATGCATTTGTCAATTTTGATGTTAAAATATAGTAACCCGTTTGACAAAAGGCAAAATATGCCATGTAGATATAGCCCCATTGTAATGAGATATTGAGAAATTTTTGCTATGTTTTGACAATGATGTCTTATTCAGCAAAGCATTGGACTTCCTCTTATACCATCATTCTATACGTGAATGTGGAGGAATAGTAGTCGTTGGTTTTAACGAAACCAACCATCAAGATCTGATATGTCTGCAAATCATCATACGAGGACATAAGATGAACTTTGTACATAACATATTGGACATGTCATGAAATTGTTTTGATGGATACATGCAACCTAGGAAGACTGTAGCCTTTGAGACTGTTGCATTTATAGTTAGCAGTCATTTTTGTTGTTTGTACCATTGTACTACTCCCTTAAAAAGTTCAAAAACCAGTGGAAAAAAGTGAAGCGTATGCACTAAGCAGGAGAAACACACACTTCTCTTTCATTTTCCTCTGTTCTTCTCTCTATGTAAAGGCGCGAAGCATCTTGCTTTCATTGTACTCCTCAACTCTTGGGTACTGTATTCTATTTTCCCTGTTCTTCATTTTACATAACTTTGAACATATACTTTTAAGCTTTGGATTCTGTTGAAGTTTGGTACTTATTTGTTAAACTTCACCTACTATAAAGTTTCAATCTTTGATTAGTTTCACATGATTTAATCAATGTGGGTATATCACCATTTTTGATACCATTGCTGGTTTCATAATTTCATTCCATTTTGATGAAAGCATAGGCGGGTTTCATTAATTGAACTTTATGATTAAATGGGCTGATTGCCTGATTCCATGCATCATTTAGCTTGATTGGGTTTTTTTATTTTTAGTTTTTATTTTTGGGTTTTTTTAGCTTAAGGTTTTTCATGCATTGGTTTTGGTGGATAGTGAATGTTGGTCCAAAAAGTTGGTTTTGCAATACCTTGATATCTTCTCCTTCCTTTCTTTTCAATTCAAGTATTCAATTATTTTTCCATGTTCCTTGTTCTATGTGAATGATACTAGACAAATATTTGGAGCACCAAGTCCAGTAATGTTTCTTCTGGGTTATTGAGCTTTGCTCCTCATTGTCAGATTTCATCTTTTTCCCACCATTTTCCTTCCTTGAAAATCCTCAAAGAACAGTGCTTTTACTTTTACTCCTATATCAAATCACAAACTTCACTTTTAGAAATCCTTTGTTTTCCCATCCAATGGAATCATTTCCACATCATACCTCCTGATTGTATGAAAAGAAATAAGTGCACGCATACATATCAAAATAGTCTTTCTTTTGATGTGATAAAGAAAAGTCCATAAAAATTAAGTCAGAAGGTTCTTACCTCGTCTTGATTGATTTCTGCATAGCGTAAAGCGTTTCTGATTATCAAGAGCTCGATAGGGTCGATACTTGTTTCCTTTCTTGACTCTCCTGTGTAATTCACAAACCCGGTTGCAGTTTGGTTCTGTAAACTTAGAGGAGTCTGATCTGATAAGAAACTGAAATGGTTGTTGTAGCAGGAAACGTCAAAACTTCTTGGAATCCAGAAATGACTGCTGATACAATCACCTCAAGCTACTGGCTCACTTGGAAGGTATTTGGGTGTGCTGCTTGGTTGATGGTGTCTGACGCTTTTCGCTATGTTCTTGATATCGAGATATGAGAGGAGTCAAACTAGCTCCCGAGGTGATCGACGAGGGCCGGGAGTTGTGTATGAGGATGAAGTTTGGAGGCCATGTTTGAAGGGAATGCATCCTGTTTGGTTGCTTGGTAACAGAGTTGTTTCATTCTTTCTGCTGTTAGTTTTGTTGATTGTTAATGCTATTCTTGATGGAGGTTCGACTTTCTTCTACTATACACAGCGAGTTTCTTAACTTCATTGTCTTCTTATAATTTTCGATCAGAAAATCCTCAATCAAAACATAGTTTCCATGAATTGGTTAAAAAAATGTTTTCATCTCAAGTTTGGCTGGTTCTAATCTTCATCATTTTCTCGTTACTTGTTGCTGTACAGGTGGACTTTTACATTGGTCACCATATATTTCGGGGTACTTCATGTCTCCCTTTATTATGAGTATTTCAGCAGCTGAACCTCGGTGTTTTCTTCTTTGTACAGTATGTTAATGGTGTTCTGTGTTATTTGTTTAGCTAGGGTCCGTATTGTCGATGTATGGATGTTATGCTCAACGCAACAAACTTGTTGGCGACAGAGCTGACTCCGAAATGGCAGATGCAGGGCAAAGAAGTGCTGCATATCCACCACAAGGTCGAAATGGAGCTAAAGATGATCTGGACTTGAATGATCATCATCATGCTCGTCGAGTCTCGGGATTCTGGGGCTATGCCTTCCAAATCATCTTTCAGGTAGACCACTTTCAAAATCCTCATATACGCAAATTGAGGATGAGGCATTTCAGTGTCACCATTACAAGTGTTCTTATGCAATTATGGATGTAATCATCCCAAGTCACTCCACAAGTAGCCCAGATTGCTCGAGCTTTCAATTGTCATCTTGATAATCACAATTCAAGTCCTAGAGAATGTAATCTGTCATGTTTTTTTTCCCCTGTTTTGTTGCTTACAAATGTGATACCGCACTGAATTCTCTCCAATTCTTGAACAGATCAACGCAGGTGCGGTGGTGCTAACAGATTGCGTCTTCTGGTTTGTGATTGTTCCTTTCCTTTCGACAACCAGAAACTTCGATCTCAATTTTGTAAGCACCAAACGTGCTCCATTCCATTCTCTTGCCTCCCAAGGCCTATCATTCATGCTCCAATTAGATACATAATTGTCCCTGTTCATGGCAGTTCGTGGTGAATATGCATTCAGTTAACATCATCTTCTTGCTTGGCAACACCGCATTGAACTCTTTAGTAAGCTGTGTTTCCCTGATTACAGTGGTTTACACCGGTTTCATTATCTTCATCATTGTTGAACTGATGGTTTTGGCTTCTGTCAGCAATTCCCGTGGTTCCGAATCGCATATTTCATGCTATGGACGACATCATACGTGAGCTTCCAATGGGTCCTTCATGCTTGCTTTTCCATTGGGTAAGTCATCTTCATGCATTTTCTATTGATCAAGCTCAAAAGGTTACACTTCTTAGAAAGTATGGAACTTCTAACGTGATCATTCTAGCGTAATTGGATACACTTATGATAGTATGAACTAGTCTTTAATGTTTCATCCAACAAAAACACATGCCACGGGGTATAAATCAATCCACAGATAAATCACTCCACAGATGATTTATCTCGAAAGATTGTCGCAGTTTCTATTTTTAAACCTAGACCACGAAGATGATACACGAGCATAAGAACCGATTCTTCTTGTCTAATTTAGGATTGGGTTTATTCTCTGATGAGCTTCCTCCTATGTTTACAAGCAGGTGGCCGTGCCAATTCTTGGACTTATCAACTTCACTTGTTCCAGTCTGGTACACAACACTCCGAAATCATACAACTCTTTTGCTTTCACCTTTGTCACCTCCAAGACTCAGACCAGTTATCTTGGTCGATTGGATCATCAGAGTCGATATTTATATTTAATATCCAACACATCCCTACAGGTACGCTATAGCAGGAATAATGTATGTCCCATGCTACGGCGTGCTCATTCTAGTGACAAAGATGAAGAGCGAACTCTTGTCGAGATACTTCCCCGAGACTTTCCAGGACTCGAAGTGATACAGCCAAGACGTACATCTACCACGGTACTTGTATACACCAGGAACTCGATTGTTTTAGCAGAATTCAGAAAAGGGATAACGTCGGCAAGTGGTAGGAGATCCATAGGACGACACGCTCCTCGTGACTAGTGATGAAGATTTTCGATTGTCATCGGGACGAAAAAGGGAACAGTGGGTGGCTTTTGCTTTTCAACAGAAACAAATATGTTGGAGCAGGGCGTGCGACTGCAATGTTTGTTAAAAAGAAAAAGTGTAGAGGAATGTCCCAGCTGTATTTAGAGGACATCTTCTGTACAAAGGAACTATATGTAGAAGTTAGATATCCAGTTAATCAGTGTGACTTGGGGTTAAGTACACCTGCAGGACGTACAATGGAAGAATATCTTTTCTCAAGCAAGAAGCACTATATTTTAGATGCATGAGGTATGACATTTCCTTAGGATATCAATAAACAGTTCCTCTGTTCATACCACTGGTGCATTCATGCCGGGCTATTCAAGCATTCCATGAAGATATAGAAGGTCGATCTTCAAATCCTAGCAGATACAACAATCTACCGATACTATTAATCTAAACAATGATTGGCAACTTCTCTATACATCAACAGTAACTGAAATCAGTCCATGCAAAAAGAAAGCAAAAGCTAGCCAAGAGAAATGCAAAACTAAAGGTGACAAAAGAAAAGCGAAAGCAAGAAGCTGCATAGTTGAACTGTCCTCAACGAAGTGTAACATATCCCTATGACTATGGAAAATTGCTAATCCCATCATCTCCCT
>JAOVYX010000568.1:0-13515 GCA_035668315.1 Drosera spatulata
CTGGGCGATCAAACATCATTTTTTATAAAATTATTGTGAAACGTCAATGATAGATTAAATTATGAACTTTAATCCTGTGTCAATTTAAGGTTTTTCTAGCCTCGTTAAGAATAAAAATGAAATTTTCTCAAAGTACGTATCGTTACAATAATTATGGGACGGACGGGTTCTATTTTCCTTGTGAAGTCATTATGCCTGTTTTATTGAGACTTATTTAATACTCTATTTAATCTTTAGTGTGTATCTACATATGATTTTTTTCACATATGTTAATAAAATTAATTCTACTTATTTTTATTCAGATACTATTTACATTCTTTCATCTTCCTTTTATGTACCTTTGTAATGGATTTGTCTTTTTTTTTTTTTTTTTTTTTTTTTTTTTTTTTTTTTTTTTTTTTTTTTACACTTAACTTCTTATTGCTTAGATTTTTTTATGTGCTTCTGGCTAGTTTTGCTCTCCAAATTGACATGCTCCAACGTTACGAGACTCCTGTTTTGCTCTCAAAATAGACATGATCCTTTATGTTGATCTTCTTGTTGCTATTATCATAGTGGGTTTGTTTGCTATTGATTTTATTTTTTATTTCATAATAATTAGAAAAGTCCTCATTGGATATTGTTTACATACTTTCTAACCTCAAAAATATTTGTTATTATATATTAAAGATCAATATATGTTCGTCCCCACTGACTCAATTTCCTGGCTCCGTCACTGTAACCATGGTATGCCATCATGTCTAAGCAGTAGATCGAGAGATGGCGCATTCAGGTATATTAGTCTAAGACCCCCTTGTCCATGAAACTATTTTTTGACAGAGCTACGTAAAATGTTCTTTAACATGTTGCGCTGATGAAATGTACAGTAATGTCATATGATAAGAGATCTTGCAATTTGTAACTCAAAATAAGATGAAAATAATGCAGGACACTTCAACTAGTTGCTAAATTTTGTTGTATGCTATGGATTTGCCAAATAAACGACGTATATATACTACTTGAAGACCGCTTGCCACTGCTAAGAGGATGTATTCCATCACTGTGTAGAAGACGACCCGTTGTCTTGTACTTTCATTTGCTGCAAATTGATACCAAAGCGAAAGAGTCATCAAGTTGATCTTAAAAACGCACCACCTTTTGGAAAATTACACAATATATATTTGACTTGATTTACTGGACTTAATGTAAATACAACAGAATCAGTTGATGAGAAACCAAAATAAGGTCTTACTGAAGCGATGCCGAACGTCACGTGCTTTTAAATACTTTTGCTCAGCCGTGACTGATTGCAATGCCTCCCTAAGTTCTGCAATCTTCACATTCACAGGGCCGAAATGCTCTGTATATATTGATATTTTCAAATATCAGAAAACAAATTTACCAATCAAGAAATAAACTCACTGAAAATATTGAAGCAAAGGAGAAACAGAAACAGATGAAGTACCATCCTTCGCTTTCTCCTGATGTTTGGGTATGTGACCAGTATGGATATAAAATGAGACAATCTCAGGTGTCGCAACAGGGTTGTGGAAACAGAACTTGTATGCTCCACTTCTTGTTGCCTTGAAGTCAAACTTATGCCCGGAAGTTCCTTTCATAGACAATACTTCATTACCCGAAGGAGACGTGATCTGTGTCAGTGGGCCAACGACATGGAAAAGAATACGTATATTAGAATGTTTGAAAAGCGTACTTACAGCATGTTGCGAACTGCATCAAATGCTAATAGATGTTGGTGCATCTCCTTTCAGATAATCTTTAGCGTGATCCAAGATTATTTGATCATTTATTCACAAATTGTAATGATCATTATAAAAAATGGCACGCGGTTCTTGGTTGGTTCTTTTGGAGACTAATTCTTTTGATTTGCTTCGAGTATGTGTTTTGTCGACTAATTCATATTCCAAAAGTTAACCTATGCGTATCTGAAAGATAAAACATGCAATTTCTTCGTAATTCTAAATAGAAAGCATTTGCGTGATAAATAATGTTAAGGAACATGTTAAATTGGACCCATTTGCAATTACATACCTGACATGAGTTCCATTATGAAATATTAGGCCCCGTTTGGAATGGAGGAAAAGGGTATTCCTTTCCTCAGGTGCATTCCAGGAGAGGGGAAAAAAATCATGTTTGGTTAAATTATATCCCCTGAATCGTGTATTCATCCAGAAATGTGATTCCTTATCAAACCCCATTTTTGATTCCAACCGTGAGGCTAAGGAATGATCTTTCCAAACCTTGAATGGAATGGGTCAGATTTTCTGTTGACAATTTTACCCCTTATGAAAGTATCAAATGACAATTTTTTCCAACTATCAATCAAGTAATTTATGAGCATGTTTTTACAACCTATATTATATGTCCTGCATATTTTACAGGGTATACTAGAATTTTGTTTTATAATTTATATTTCTTTTATTATGTTTATCTAATATGTATATGAATGACAACCAATGTAATAAGAACACAACATTTATATAAAAAAAGTACACAATGAACAAATAAAAATGGGTCATACATTTATCCAAAACAAAAAACAAAAAGGATAGATCACGAAATGCATTTTGAAGGATTCAATTTTACGCATCATGGACATTTTGGTCATGTGATTAAAATTTCATATCATTCCATCATCTATTTCATTAAAACAAACATCATCATCACATAATAAGTCATTTTATTCCATTGACATCAACCAAACAGACAAGATTAAAAGGAACTGATGATTCTATTCCTCACTTCATTCCAAGTAATCTCTTGTTCCATTCCATCCTAAAATCATTCTTTCATTCCAAACGCTGAATGTATATCTCATGGAGCGATCTATTCTCCCTTAATCAGGGAAGAAAAATATATAGTAATTGTCAAGCATTGAGCAAAACTAACCGTGAATTGGATCCCAGGATGATGCGGCGTCCAGAATAAGTCATGATCTATGACAACGAAGTTCCCAGAAACCATATCCCCAGGAAAAAGAACGTTTTCGGAGACGCATTCCTTCTTGTGGACTGTGATAGAAAGTGCTGATACTTTTTCCGCGATAAATTTTAAGACAAAAGAAATTATCAGGAAGATCCGATGGAGTCTTTTGCTTCCTGTATTCATGTTTTGCTGTTTTGAACAAGTGATTTTGTTGATGTTTTCTTTGCTTGTGTGAGAGAGAGCAAATATGGCTTGATCAAGAGTGGTTTGTGGCTGATGAGTGAAAATGGAGACCAAGAATTCGGTGATTTTGTGTTTACTTGGTAACAGTGTTTTTTCTAAAATGGGAAATCATCCTAGCCTTAACTATTTTGGAGAATAACGTCCCTGATCTCACACATCTGTTTTATAGAGTAAAACTCCGTTTTTTTTTTTTTTTTTTTTTTTTTTTTTTTTTTTAGGCTCGGCAAACCAGATTTCCATCGCGAAAAAGGAGAGTTATATCAATGTACCCTTTACATCAACCTCAGATCAGGCTTTATCATACGGCCTATTATAGATCAACAGACATGTCAAAAGCAAAATGATAGAGCCGTAACAATCACCAGCAGTTCTATATATAGTTTGAATCAACTTAATTAAAAAGTCTTTGAGATGCTGGTATAGGCATAAATTTCTCTCCAGTCACAGGGTAATGCACATAGCAGCCTGTGTTCTTCTCCTCAAAGCCATATCAAACCTAGAGCATCTCTTATGGAGTTATGGTTAGGAAAATGGGGCTGCTATAGTCATATTATAGCATGCCGAATCGTGGATACAAAATGCACACTTCCACGGTAAACCTTATTCCTTTCGAAATTTCGCAAATGCTACAACTATAAGATTTAATGCACAAGATAACATTACTATTTTTATCCTTTTTTGCTTTAATCAAATTTCCATTGTCAAACCTAACCAATATTCATCCCGTTGGAACAACCATACAATTCTTTGTTATTTCTCAGTGTAGCAATTGTCATGTTTCGACTGACACCATTGTAGATGATCTTACCCTTAACATAATTTATTAGGTTCAAGAGGGTTACTATGGCCATGATAGATTTTGATACTAGTAAGACGATTATGCTCATAACTTTTCTATCACTATACCCATGCACTCATAACTTTTCTAGGGATAAAATGCTCCACTTTCACAAGTTGTCTTGCCAATATAAAAAATTATCTTTGACAATATCAATTCCTAATTAAACCAATAGAGTTTATCAAAATCATTATACTCATTGATTTATTTTTACGTGTTTATTTTATGGGCTTTGAGAATATGATGCGAACATTATGCGTTATTAGGATAAATGGATAGTGGAGATCAAATGATTAAAAAATTTCAAAAACAAAAATACCTTTAAAAAAATGTCCATTGTTGGATATTTACTAGCAGCACACAACTTGTACGTTCCTAAAAACAAATTCCCTTCTTTCTTATTTTATTATTTTTGACAGAAAATATGCGAGTCCCGGAAATCTAACTGACAAACACACAGAACCTTCCAAAACCTTGCGACGAAGACGAAGCAGAGATTGCAATGGCCCCGACTACACGGATTTCGTGCACTCTTCGCTGGTATCTTTTTTGTTCTGTCCTGGTATGATCGATCGTTCGTTTGTTTTTTCGAATCGCATGCTTACAGGTAAGGGTTTCTGCAAGCTCTGAATGGACTGATTCGCGATCGGATCGTTGATAGCTGGACTGGTTAGGAATCCGGTAATGTAGTATTCGCTGTTTATGTGTGATACTCGTATGTTTTCCGGTGTTTAGACCGGCTTTGAAAGGCGATTGACCAGCTTTTAGCAGTATCTACACACAACGGAATTATGTTGCGGACCACAGGACACTTGCTTGCACGATTATGTTCAAAAGCGATATGTAATTTTATACTGTGTTGGTGAGGGCTTGTATTGCGTAGCGTATGGTATGATGTTAAACAACTATGGTTGTGGCTACCTGAGGGATTTTATAGCCTATGATATAACGTTCACGACTTGATTGTTGAACTTTTTTTGACAGTATTGTTGTAACATATACTCCCTCGATCCCATAATATCATGACACTCATTACGTAGTTATTGAGGCAAAATTTGACTAGTTTTTTTAGTGAAACTTTGTTGATAGTTATTTACTGGGGAAACAGAACTCCACTGAATAGTGAAAATATCGAATAATCACGATTTAAATAGGAAGGAGAGAGTAGTTAATTGTAAGGGTGTTTCAAGGCTGTATTTGTGTTGACATTCATCTGAAAGCGATAGCAATGAACATAGCGATGACATATATGATTGAGCTCAAAAAATTATTTTCGGTGGTTCAACTGGTAGAATCTGCCGACGTACTAAATCGTGGTGGTAAAATTATGCTGTATTATAGATATTCAAGTTGTGTTATATGAATCCATATAGATTTGAAGAGTAAGGGATCCGTTTAACGTTCCCTTTGTTCTAGAAATGCTCTAATCTCTTGAAATGAGAGAGCAATCGATGTTATTGGTAGTCACTCGAAAGATCAAGCATCAAATAGAACATTAGATCATTCGCAACAATTTTTCTATCCCTATCACTATTCTAGGTTATTGTGTAACAATATTCACTTTTCTCTATAATATATGTAATAGCTTCCCTCCCTCCGGATTCTCTGAAACCATTAGAAAAAAAAATTGAATTACGAGCGGTTGGTTTGTGAAAAAAATTGATTAGATCTCTTTCCAAATCATATATTTAATTAAAGCTAAATTGAGCTGGATGAGATGGAATAACAACTCTAATCAATAAATATTTGATCAATAAATCTAAATATGCGAAAATTTCTAAACAGGGGATAAACGTGAGTAACAAAAATGAAAAGAACAAATCGATTTCAAAACTATATGTTGATGATGGTGCAGCGAAGGTGCCTCAAATCAAAGCCGCGTTTGTCTCCGCGTGGAATTTTCCGCGTTTGCTTCTCCGTGTGATGTCCGTGTGCCTTACCGCGTGAAGTTGTGCTATAAGAAGAAGAGGCTTGGTAGAGATGGAATAGCAGAGAAGTGAGATCCGGGAGAGGAAAGGGAGAAAGGAGTGCAGGAAAGGAGATTGGCTTGGTGGTTTTGAGTGGGAAGTTACTATTCTGATACACACACAAAATTATATTGAGGGTTTAAGGGATTTGCTTAGAAATTATTATCTCTATCCCTTATTGTATGATTCTCAATAATTTTGAGTGCAGCTCCATTTGTATTTTCTCATTTTTGTTAGTGGATTTTTTGTCGTCGGCGACCGCCCGTGGTTTTTCCCGAAAGGGTTTCCACGTAAAAATCTTTGTCTCGTTTATTTTTACGCACTCGTTATTGTTTGTGTTTATTATTAACTGATCCGTTCGTAACACTCTAAATCTTGAATTTCTCAGCTTGATTTTCATACGAACTCGAGAAAAACTCACTCGAAATTCCGAACAAAAAAGGAATGAAAGAATAGCAAGGGGCATGAATTTGAAACAAGAGGAGCATGAAATTGATTTCAGATGCGCAGAGAGTAGGAGTTGTTTGAGTGAAAAGAGGAGGAAAGGGCTAACGGGGTTAATCCTCGGATTAACCTTGAAAAAAAAAAAAAGGAGGAAAAAGAAAGTGACTCCCTTTATTTTGATTGATGTGTCAAAATTTTATTGGATAATGGGTCCAAAAAATGGTTTAAGGATCGTGCAAATGGTTTTCTGTGTTTGGAGAATTAAATCAGGGATAGAGAATTGCTTTGAGAAAAGAGAAAGGGATAAGAAAGCCATTGGATAGGATTTTTTCTTCAAAATCTTGAAATTTGGGGATAAGGACCCGAATGAGAATCCATTAGAAGTGCTCACCGTTCGTCTTTGAATGGACATCAATTTATTTGCATCAATATGAGAGTTATGGATAGATGTGCTTTATTGCCTACAATTTACATTTTATTTCCATTTATTTTTTAGGAATCAAATTGCCAAGGACCTGCAGGATGATCGATATGGAGGCTCTGCTATCCACTACCAGGTGAGGTCAGCACTTGCCCCCTGTACTTGACGATATGAGACGGAATTTTTTGTTTATCTTGGTGATGCCCTTATTCGATTTGAAGATAGTATGACTATTTTACGAGGAACAAGGTCCTTTTAGCGTTTTGCTTTATTAAGGTCACTGATGAATTATGAGCGATTCACAAAACAACGAAAGGCTATATTTGGAGCCTTATTTCTAAGATTCCAAAGTTCTTGAATGTAGCAATCTTGATGATCAATACCCAGAATGGATGAATTGTAACTACTACAGTAATGCCTAGTTAAAACCCTTCTAGGCATCGTTGTTGGATGTAATTGATGCGATCATCATTGTTATATATAAATATTAATATATTTTTTATTATTAATTGTGCAATTGCTTCCTCGATAAATTTTATCATTTATAACTTCTTCTCCTTTTTCTTCTTTTTAAGAGATAGGATTGTTGCTATTGAACCTTCTGTTAATAGATGAATGCATTCTCGGTAGAAAATTATGGCACCTTATCACTTTGTTCAGATTCTTTCTTAATCTAGGAAAATGTGTGCGAGGTAAGATTTTTTTAAATCCCCTTAATATTATACGAGGTAAGCTCTTTTTTTTTTTTGACAGATATGGGTACTAGTACTGTTATACTTTCTCAATACTTAGGTATTGTTTGGATTAATAGAATGAGAGAAAGAATAGAATGGGATATTCCCCCAGAATAAAAAAATCATGTTTCATTTACATGTGGAATCGAAATAGAGTATATTGTACGGAATCAGATTCCTTCTTCAATTCCAGTTTTCATTCCTTAAGAACCCCCAAGTATTAGGCCATTCATGGAAGGAATGAAATCGTTTATTTATTTTTCCTTTTCCAAGATTAAGATTAAAATTTAAACAAAAATTAAAATTAAAATTAAAATTAAAATTAAAATAAAACTAAAATAAAATTGAAAAGATGTTTAAAAATAGAGAGAATCACTTTTGAATCTTATTTACCATGGAGTTGTACCTTATAATATCAATTATCAATTGATTTTTTTTTATAAACATTTAGACATCATCTTCTCCATTTATCCTTTCCTCTTCATATTCATAAGATAAACCCTAATATTTTCTCTCATCTTTTCCATCCTCAACTGCAGTCAATCTCCATAACTGCCATCATTTTTTTCTTCTTCGTTTTATCTCCATCACCTTTTCCTCGTCGCCAACGAACAACATAACTATGCTAACTTTCCTCGTCATCATCCACCTCCATACCCACCCTTGTCGCTGTGTCGTGGATCTTCATCACATCGCCGCAACCTTCCCCTTACCCCTAGAACGTCCCTTCCTCTACATGGCCTTCAGTAATTCGTGGTCTTCAAGCAGCATCATGGCCACTGTGATTATCCTCCTCCTATCTCTTATGTCAATCACTTAAATCAGTGTCCCATCGAAATTTTTAGTCAATGCGTCTCCCCCCAATCCATGACCGTTTGAAAACATTATTTTGCATTTGACACACTATAATCTAATGCGAGTGCATTGTTTATAGTAATATTTTAATCATGCTCGATTTTCTATGAGCGCATTGTATAATTATGATGGTGCACTGCTTGCATCGACAATGCACTGTTGGTGAAAATGGATACAGAAATTGATGATCATGCTGTTAAGAAAATTTTGGGAAGGATTTCATGCTGGTGGGTTTGCAGTTGGGTTGCTTGACGTACTGTATAATTATGAGGATGCACTGTTTACTCCGATGACACACTGGTGGCATAGATGGGTAGATAATTGACGATGATGGTCTACAATAGGAAAATTTTAGAAGATTGAAGGGGGGGGGGGGATTTCATTTTAATGGTTTTGCACTTGGGTTTCTAAGTATCATAATTGTGGATTGTGTATTTATTTGGAATATATGTGATTTGATTGTGGTTTCTTAAAATAAGATACTATTTTCTTTTTTTGATCTAAAGGGTAAAGTTGGATTTCTAAGATTCATGTGATTGATCGATAATTAAATATAATGGTTGAAGGAGGTAAAGTGCCGTTAGCTAATATAGCTAAAGGCACTTATAAAAATGCTATAAACGACATCCATTTTCTAAAAATTTGTTAGATGTGATTATTTACTTAGATGAAACATGATTATCAAAATTGAAATCCTCTAAACACTCCAATCCTTGAAATCAAAAGTTGTAAAATTAAACGGTTCAAAATAGTCTATAAATATGCAGTATTATTCTTGAGAGTATGTGTAACCGATGACCCTCAAATTTAATAAGCACGATGTATACGATTCAATGACAATATCCATTAGCAAATTTAACGATGATCGATATCGTTTAAAGAGTTTTCATGAGTGTATTTAACTATCTTGGGTAAAGGTACTTTACTCCCTTTGTTTCCTTAAATATATTGGATAACAGTTAATGATAGATAATATAAATAAAGTGACAATTCCCACGTAGTGCCACATTAAAGACTTATGTGTAAGGAGGTAACTTATGAGAATTTTTATTCTCACAAGGTACTACTTTTAAATTTTATTCCCACAAAAGACAACCAGCGTAGATAGTATCTTCACGAATCCCTGCCTGTGGGAGATCCTTGAGAGTTGATTTTCTAATCATCTATCTCAGCTATAGATAGCTCACATGTCCAAGCCGAGCAATGCCACGAATCTGCAGTCTCATTCTTTTATGTCGTGGTCATGTAAGCCTCTTCGACTGACATGACATAGACAGACTCCAGTCGTCTTTCTCTTATGATAGGCATGTTCTTGTCGTGGCTATGTTAGACTTTGATTTCGGTAGGCTCGAGCACCACATGGTATCCATTGGTTGTCTGTTGTAAAACTAATAGCAAGTTCTACATCATACTAGGTACATGAAAGACATTATTTAACAACAAGGTTCGTCAAAACATGAATCGAATCGGAACCGTTTTTTCAAAAATCGAGTCGGTTCACCAATTCTGTATTGAATCGGCCCGATTCAGTTCGAGTCAAGTCAGTTCAATCATTTGTTTTTCTTTTTTTTGGAATAAATTGAATCCTAATACACAAGATAAATTATCAGATATTTTATTCGTTATAAAGAAATACATACATAAAAAATGAAGAATGACAATTATAGCTTGATCTCGTAGCGTTTTAACAATATCCAGCTCCATATCCACCCTTTATATATCCACCATATCCACTTGTATCATCATGATCATCCCTCGTGCGGAGATTTGCATCTCGACGATCATCACCATCATCATTTTCTTCACTTGGCACATTTTGCACATCTAGATTTAATTTATTTATTTTGGAAAAAATATATTTAACCCTCTTGAAATTTCGACATTTTGCACTTTACCTCCCCCAACTTTGAAAATAGGCACATGCCCCACTACGAGGGGGATTTTCTGTCAAAAAAATGTATATACTTTCAGGGGGGATCATGTGCAAAAAATCAAGATTTTTTTTCAAAGTTTAAGGGGATTAAGTGTCTATTTCAAAAATTAAGGGGGGAAAAATACGAAACGTAAAAAATTCAGGGGGTTAAATGCCATAATCCCCCCTACCCCCCAACTCTTTTTTTTGATGAATTGCACTTCTAGATTTGGTTAGCCATCAACGGTATCAATTGCAGGTTTCTCAATCTCTCTTGTCCACTCTACCAATGGATCCTCAACACTGAATAAGACATCAAGATCGATCACGTCGCTTGTGGATTCTTTCGTCCTTTTTGAATTTCTAACTCTTAATCTCTTGTTATAAGCAACAAATAGCAATTCTCTAACTTTTCCATGGTCAATTTGTTTCTTGACTTCAGAGAGAATATACTCCAATTTGTCTTACATCCCAAAGACAAAACGTTTGTCTCAGGATCGAACATCAATAGGGGCAAGATCGGGAATTGCGTCTCTTCCATAAAAAGACCACCACTCGGCTACCATTAAATATGATAAAAATGAGTAGACTTCCATTAGAACCATTTTCAATCAATAAGAAGTTCTAAAAATACTAAAATTGGATTATATACCATGAGTTAGCTTTATAATAACCTCTATGTCTTTACGATAGCCAAAATTTCCAGAGCGAGTCCTGTAGAGCTCCGCTTGATCTCAAGAAAGTATATTCAATAAGTTTATAATCATAATTTAACAATATTACTAATTACAACCTACAAAAATTTATTAATTGTAATTCCTGTTTTTTAACCATGATTTGTTCGTCTATAGATGGCACCATTCTTTCAAAGATATTTCTCAATCCCCATCTCACTTCAACATCTATAGTTGCATTTTGTGTATATATGTGACAGGGATTCAGGTAATATCTTGCGTGCATAAAGGAAAAAATATTGGCATATTTATAAAATTGATAAAGTGGGAGGTAATTGGTAATTTCTTTACCAGCGGAATGCAAGTCATGATGCAACGTATTTGTCCACCTTTGTATACCTTTAATCATAAAATATAAAATACGAACACATCAATTTAGATTTTTAAGTTTACTAAATATTGGTGCACAATTATCCCGTCGACACTAGCTGAATTACTACCAAGTGATGTTTGTCCAGGAGCCGAATACATCCTTATTTCCTCATCCCGAAGTTGATGCTCTCTGCTTGCTTTCATAGCCCTTCTCATGTCTGTATCTTCCTCGTCTTCATCCTCCTCTAGCTCGGACCCAAGTTCAAAGATATCATCAACACCTGGTGGAAATGCTAACTCCTCCTCGAATGCCCTTTTTTTTTTTTTTTTTCGTGCCTCATCTTGAGCTTCGCCTTTCTTTGCAACTAATAAAGCTAACATCTCCCTTCGAACCCCCACTGAAACTCTATTGCAACCTCTTATTTCTCCATCGATCCCAGCTAGATGTTGCTTCATTCTAAACACGTCACCACTCATAGCATTCCCATAATGATTATATTGCACTTTTATTCTAGCGTTTTTGGGACCATCCTAAGCTGAACACAATGCTGTCCGGTGGGATCACTACATTACGATTCAGGATTATTTTTCCCAGCTTCAATCATCTTGATCTCTAGAAGAAATTGATCAGCACTCTAAAGAGAATTAGAAAAAGATCCCAAAGGTCATATCGAATTGATTAATGACAAGAGAATAAGAAGACTAATCAGTAATCACAAATGAAACAACAAAGGTGTTTAAGATGACAGTAAACATTCATCAAACAACAAATAGTCCAAACAAAACATTAACATCAACAAATAGTCCAAATCCAAACAAAGCATTAACATCAACAAATAGTCCAAAAAAAAAAAAAAAACAAGTAGATCTGGACTGTGCAACATAAACCCGGGCAAAACTGAATATGGGTCTCCTTGATGAAAGTTAGGGATAATATGATGACAAAGATGGGCGGTATCGTTACTTTGGTTAAATAGAGAGAGGATACTCTGTTTCAGCTGGTTATAAGGCAGTTATGAGTCTGCAGTAGAAGGTTCAATGAGCCAATTTGGTCTAGAATATGAATGTTTATCCTCGACACACTTTCATATCTTGGCTTGTCTTTTTTGGAAGGTTGAGAATAAGGAAAAGGATGTTGATATACGATGATTCATGCTTGATGTGTTATGGTGGTGTGGAGGATATTGATCATCTGTGGTTTGGTTGCTCTTTCTCGAAGACAGTTGCAGCTGTGGTGTTAAAATACATGAAACTCAATATTAACCTGCACGGGATTGAACAATGGTGGAATTGGATGATGAAGTTTGGAATAGGAAAATCTGAGAATGCACGAGCTCAAAGAAGGATGAGCGCTATCTTGATTTATGAAATATGGAGGGAGAGGAACCTTCGATTGTTTCAAGGCAAAGGCGAAGTCACTCAAACAAAGGAGTAGTTCATTAAGCAAATTTGAGTGTAGGATGGTTGTTGTTGCCGACTTGTATGCTGGGTTGTAATTTGATATGGTGGGATTTTGTAATTCTATTTTATAGTGATTAATGAAATGTGCTTAACTTTGTTAAAAGAAAAAAGGAAAAGGAGAGTAGCTTCATACCCGAAAACCACTCAAAAAAAAAAAAAAAAAAAGAGAATTATGTGCATTTGCAAAGAAACAAACAGAGATCCTAATCAGCTTCATACACATGAAAGAAAAAAAAAAACATAGGCCTAAGCCGCCTAATGGATCACCCGGCTCTCATCCACTAAAAGTCCAAATCATTACCTAACCTTAATCTCATTCAACCGTACATTAAAAAAAAAAAAAAACATGTCAATTGTAGATTGTAGCAGGCAGGCCGGGAGGAGATGGAGGGAGATGGAGGCTGATCACCCGCTAGCCAATCCGGTCAGATATGAAAAGAAGGGAGATAGGAAGAAGGGATGAGAGTCGAAGAGGGAGAAGGGAGACAGGGGAGAAAGTGATGAGGAGACTGCAATCATACCCAATAATTTAAGGTACCTTTTAAAGTATAGGCAATTCGGTTCACTAAACTGGAACGACTCTGTTCACTGAACCGGAACGATTATATTCACCGAATTGGACGATTCACTTAACTGTTCATTGACTCATGACGATTCGGGGACGAGTCT